>JANHGB010059462.1:0-15495 GCA_026283785.1 Coracopsis vasa | reverse complement strand
CTACATTTCACAACAGGGTGCTAGCCCACCACACCCGTAACAGGTCACCCCTTTCCGTTAGATAGCTCAGGGTTGATCCCCCCTTGCGGTTATAGCTAAGCTCTATTTCCCGTCACAGGTTTCACATATCATATTTTTATATCTTGTGATTACCTAGTTTTACATGCAACCATATTTCCTAACAGGCTGTTGGCCAACATTTCAGAATTTAATGAACAAAGAGTATCATTTATTACACACTGCTCATTCAACATCTCAAATTTTAATCATGCCTGAAATCCAAGCTGAGCTTTAGCTGACACAGGTCAAAGTATAGATATCTCTGCTACAGGTGAGATGTTTCTGCAACGTGTCCTGGAGAAAAGCCATTAGGCGAAGCAGGATGAGCTGTGGGGGGTGGAGATTGTGATATGTGTCAAATAAGGATCCTCCTTGTTCTGGAGATGATTTTTCTTACAGTCACGTTGTCGCTCGGGAAGATGCCGGGGGCAGAGCAGGGATCCTGCTCCACCAAGGCGGGGGATGCTTTCCTGTGTTGTTTTCCCTGAGGCCGCGAAGATCAACTGCCCGGCAACAAATTGCCCAGCAACAAACTGCCCGGCAACGAAAGAACTGCCCGGATACAGCGGCACAGACACTGCGACGTCTGCTAGAGCAGACAGTGAACTGGGTCCGGGGCTCACCAGATCTCCTGCGGATGAGCCTCACCTGTGGGAGGGAGTCAAGAGGACCTGACCTCATAAACAGGCAAAACTGTTCTGCAGCCTTACGGCATGTGCTTCTCCACCTTGGACTCCAGGGAGTTCACTGATGGAGAGGACCGCAACTGAGAGGATTTCCACCCGCTGATCGAGATGTCTCTGAATCCACGAGGTTGTGATCTTATTTCTCCGGTTTCTTTTCTTCTCTACTTCTTATCTTTTCTAAGAATAAGAACCTACCAAGACTTCTGTTACTCCTGACACAGTTTTAGGGAGGTTTGCAATAAAATCAACTGTTGTTTCGCTTCTCAGCCGCTGGAGTGCCTGTGGTTTCTCCCACAAACAGTACAGAGCATGGTAAAAGATAAGCTCCCCCTGGAAACTCCGAGCGGGGTGGGACACGTGTTTTCTTTCTAGTGCTGCAAAAGTCGAAGTAGGCATGGGACGTGCATATTCATTGTGAATTTGATACCAGGGCTATTGTGAGCTTTCACAAAGTGTATTCAATTTTGGTAGAAAGACAAACGACACGCAACATGCTGTTCTCATTGAGCATGTCTAACAGTGAAGAGTGGGAAATATGCAGCAATGATAAACCTTAAGCTTTAGTGAAGGGGACAAAGACCTTTAAATCTACAAAGAGGTATCCTATTTTATTGTCTGACATGGTCCTTAAATCAACCACAATAATCAAATATGTCACAGTAATTAAATATATGACAAATGTATTATACAGTCTTTTAGGCTTATGTACCAGCCAGAACTTGCATACCGTCTGTGTACATACATGTACATATGTATGTTATAGAAAAAACGTATTCCACATTTAATTCTACAGCATATGTACAATGCTATTACTTGTTTGTGTATCCAAGACAAGAAATATAACTGAAACTTGTTACTAAACAAACTTGTTTGCTTTTTCTCATGTTTTTTTCTTACTGTATAATGCCTCCAACTCCATGCATTCTTTTTTGGTGAGGCTTGCAAAATAAATATGACTATAAAAGCAAATTACGTGAATATCTGATTTCTATCACAAATAAATTTCTAACACAAATCTATTGTAAAATCCAATACAAATGATAATAGTTACACATAAGAAAATTGATGGGAATGACAGCAGATTTTTTTGTTTTCTATCAGTGTCCTTAGCTAAAGAAACAATGAGACTGGACAGACCATTTCCAGTTTTTATGGAACCAAAGTAGAATCCCTATGTTTGTGGGTGTGTACACAGAGGCCTTGGGAAAAGTGGGTATCATAGGTATTCAGATTTACTTTTTTTGGCCTTTCAAAATGGCATACAATGAACTGATGCCATCTACATGTCTTCCCTTTGCCACATTTTTTAACTGTTAGTGGGTGAAATGATAATGCATGTTCATGTCAATCCATTCCTTGTATTTCAGCTTTTTATTAGAAACCTGGGTCATCGCAGATTTTCTAGATTGACTGTAAAAGGAGCTAAGGTATGTCAGCAGTGAATAAGGTAATCTGATTCCTTCATCACTGCCTTGAACTAAAATGCTATGGTAAATACAACGCCTAAATTCAGCTCCTAGAATGAACATAAGTTTAAGAATCAGCAACTCTGAATATTAATTATAAATACAACAAACTTTTTTTGTCTCTCCTAGGATGTTTAACTGCTATAAAATTAATATATCTAATGAAATAACTGTCTGGTACAATTAATAACATTTTGGAACAATACTGAAATGTTTTAGATACTGTTCTTTTAATTTTTGTCATCTGTGCAGGCTTAATATCCATCTCAAAATAATGTTCTGAGGTAGTCTCATTTGCCTGATCACTGTGCAACTGATGCTACTATGATCAATAATTTTTATCTATTAAGACAAAATCTGGTTTTCATTATATTTGAGCACCAGCTGAAGTTGTGAAATATGTTTGCTATGTATAGTTTAAATTGAATACTGTTTCTTCACAGAAAACCTTTTTAAACCTGAATTTGTAATGTACAACTATTTCTAGTTTGGTTTTTGCCTTTAGAGCTTTTCAGTAAGATACTGTAAAATTGTATGAGCTTTCTCTGTTTATTGGCATAATAAAAATGCATAACCCTGACAAGTGAAACCTGTCAAAACCAGAGTCAGAATATAGAAGACTGAACACATATTGACTGTGGAATAGCAACAATAATGCTGTTAAAATTCTGCAAGTACTTGCAGAAATATAATGGCATAGTCTGACTCAACTTATCCCCCACTCCAGTATTCTGTAGAAACCAGTATATAAATGCTGCTAGTAAAGTTACTCATCTCATTTCTTTTAAATATCAGTACACCTTGGATATATTTAGCTATATTATTACTTATTCTTGTACATGCGATTTAAAAAGTGAAACAATACCCAAGTAATCCAGGCTACTGGTATTTTGGAAAGAAATGCTGTAATTGCTGGTTAATTCACTTTTTTTTTTTTTTTTCAATAGGTGTGCTCAAAAGACAAATTAATCCAATTGCATATTGCTTTTCAACTGACATGCTCCACTTTGATTTCAAATATGCATGTCAATTAGCAATGGATAATGGAATAAGATACGCACAGGTGAGATTCAGAGCTGCCTCTATCAAAAGCCCTTCCTATGCTTGGGCTGATCCAAAGACTGATGAAGTAATTGAAGAACAGTTTGAGATATTATTGAACTTTGGGTCAGTCACTACAGCTGCTAAATGAACAACAGTGGGGTTTACATAAAAGCTGGAATAAGACCTTTAAAAATTATTTACATAGTTGTATTCTAAATATGGACACAAATTATTGGGCTGGATTTTCAGAAGTGAAGAACAGTGGAAATATTTTGGTAAACAATCTATCACATCTCTCATACATTTACAGCTCATGTTATTCATAGAACTTATTACTTGAAATATTTTGTACCATTCTTTGTATGAATTATGAACAGCACACACAAGTTATTTGGCCAGCAGCATAAAATAAGTGAATCACAGACATATGTATTTGTCATAGATTACAAAAGAAAAATGCAGTAAATTATTTAGAAAATATGACTGAGCATGATTCAAGCCCAAACTGCTACTTGTTCACACAAGAAAGTGTGAACATAGAAACAAAGAAATGTGATTTATAAAATATTGGAAATTTTAATTCCACAATTACATTATTTTGTTTACTTTAGGTATTTGAAACCTTATTTCAAAGGCTAAAAATATCGTATGTAATTTTCAATATACAAAGCTATCTGTGTATCAGTACAGGCAGAATAGTCAGACTCCTTTGACAACCAATACAGAGGAAATGAGACAGTCTGATAACAATAATGCTTCATATTGTTTTTGTTGAATCACTCTTGTAGATGCTTCAGTTCTCCCTAATTGATCCACAGTTCAAAATTTTTCTTTGGCATGATAGTTCAGATGTTTATTAACCCATTACTTTCTCTGTGAACTGATGCACAAGTAAATCCAAGATACTTATCAGAGACAATATTACCTGCTATCCACTACATCATTGTACAACACAAGCTGATCAAGGAGCCTGGTTCATTAATGAGAATGGGAGCCTGCACCAGATCTCTGATAAATCAATCTGACATCAGAAGAATATAAGCTTATTTTTAAGAAAAGGTGAAATTACATTAATTCTGGAAGTAGTATTCCTCTTCCTTCAATGAAGTTTATAATGTGCATCCTATTAAAATAATTGATGAAATTGTTATTCCTAGCAGCAATTAGAAGGTAAAGAATTTTTCTGTATTGAATGTGTGAGTAGTGATACAGCTATTTCAGCTTGCTTTACAACTGTTGTATAACTGAATAAAACATAGGTAGTTAAACAAATAATTGAATTCAATTCTTACTAAAAGAAGATAATTAAAAAAAAAAAAATCAACTAACCCCTCCTCAAAAAAACCAAAAAATTTCCTGCTTTGTTAGGAAGCCATAGAGATAGCGACATGACCTATATTATACTGGTATTTTCTTATTCAAAAAGGGGATTCTATTTTACATCTAAGGAGACTGAACAAAAATATATGGAGCTTTCTTAATTGACATGCCAATATTGGATTAAGTCATACAATTTCTCTTTTGTAAAGATAAAATTATGGAACTAATCTTTGAATTGTTTTTTTGAAGTACACTATCGAATCTTCAGAACAATTTTTAGTTGCTACTTACTTTGCCACAAAGATAAGAAAATTTCAAATTCTTGTGAATACTTTGTTATAAATACAAATTCTACTAAGAACGTGTGTGAAATGTTCTGTCCTGTACCTGAACCAATTAGTTAAACCCCTTTTTTAAAAAAAAAAAAAAAGTGAAGCAGCTACACAATATGGATGTCTCAAGAATTTTCCAGTAGCATAGTGTAAGTCCTGATCTTTCCAATTGTCTCAGTATTTGACTGTGAATTTTGAGGTTGGTTACTACATGCACCATGTCCTTTCACTTCAAAGGTAATCAGAATAATCAGTGCTGTATATCATTACATTGCCTGTTGGCAGCCTATTTTGCCACCAAAAATTAAAATTCATTCTGCCAGTAGATAAGCAACATTTTTGGACCAGTTCCAAAGTGCATTGCCATCTGAAATTTATGTGGGGAAGAGTCATGATTGTCAAGCATTATAGTCTATTCTGGATTTAGCTGCCACATCACATGACTAATTCAGAAGAGCAGTAGTCCAATCTTTCTTCAGCTAGTGTATCTGGCATTCTAACTTCCGCCATCCTCAGGAGATACCTGGCACCAATAGATCATCTATATTTTAAAGTTTGCTTCTAGGTTGAAACATAACATGTTCCTGCAGTATTCTTGTTTGACTTGTTTTAGTTGTTTAACTGTCTGACAGCAGCATGTGGAGACACAGAGTCGCTTATCTGCACCTTTATTATGTGTTGTTATATAGTCTCTGAACTGCAGTAGTGTGCTTCCTCCTCTCGCAGCCTGACCTTTATTTCCTGTAGCTCTGTTTATGTGATGACCACCAGCTGTGCTGATATTGAATGTGTCTGGTCATGATGGCTCCATACTAAAAGTGGAACTGTGGGAGACAGTTGACAACAGAATAGCCAAGCGCTTAATCTGAGCAATGTGCACCTCCCTGTAAGCACCATGCTGGTCAAGGTCTAACTCAAGCCAAGCTTAAAACACACCTAACTTCTGTAGTCAGTATGCAAACATGACGGTGAGACAATTATCTTACTCTCAATGGGAGGATCTCCCTGACAGTTTTGTCTGACCCTCTTCTCTAGCAGTAAATACTCAAGTGCACCTTGCCATGGCATCTTCTTAAACCATGTCAATAAACATATTGCTACTTCTCTCTTACAAATAAAGCATGTCACTCCATCTGCAACAGAGACTCATCACTTGGTGTCTCCACCTCCACCTTCTCAACTATCACCAATGAATATTGCAATGTTGAAAGCATTTTTGAATGTCTTTCTCTTTTTTTTTTCTGAAACTCTAGGGAAGGGTAGACTGAGAAAACTAGAGAAGGACTGGGAGCACCATGCAGCCCAAGGTAAGTGTGGCTCTAATACATAATGTTACTCAAAAAAAGATTATGACTTGAGCAAGAAGCATACATGACTACTAGGGAAACATAGACAGTGATATTTCGATAAACTATGGTATGATGGGATGAAGAACTGCTCTTTTTGTCTGGTTTCCTTGGTGTCTGAGGTTTTGTGAGTTATGTGTAAGCATGAACCTATGTATTTAAGTAAGCAAAATTGTACTGAAAGCACATCATGTCAGTAATTTCAAATCACTGTTAGCATTCTTTCCATGCTCTCAATGGCAAGAACATTTTCATTTAGACTCTCATTTACAAAATCACAAAGTCAGCTGGTTTTAAAAAGTTAATGTGAAAAGGCAACTTTTTAAAATTACTTTTTAATATTCTGTATTGGCATGGGCTAGTCATATGGGGTAGTTTGGTACTGTTTGTTACTTGCTTCTTTTCCATTACAACACAGCACAACAAATCCGTGTATCTTGCAGTTAATAAACAAGATGTCTTTTTTTTTTTCCTTCATAATGACTAGGCATGTTTATTAAGTTTTCATTTCACTGCATCATAATAAGCTTCCTGAATACTTAACCAGGATAGAGTTACCTTAACAACCTTGTCATTTTGATTTTTCACAGGCTTCCATTGTGAGTGTCATCTCAGTGAAGTCTCAACTCATTAGCTGACTGCCATAAGCTATTAGTCTGTAACATTGCTCAGTCTTTAGAAGAATATAAAACAGAAAAAAAGAAAAAGAAAACGCATAAAAGAGAAATTGCCTACAGCCACTCTCAGACTCTCCGTGTCTACAAGTTCTGTTGGAACATTAACCCAATGTGCATTGAAAAGGAACAATTCCTTCACAAAGAAAAACAACAAAAAAGTATTCATGAAGAATCTAATTTCAGAGTGCAAAGCAAAGGTATCACTAAACAACACAAAATACACTATTCATCTCATCACTTTTCACAAAGCCGCGCAGAAATACTTCAGTGTATGCAGAACATACTTCCTACACATTTTGGTACCATGAAACTGTCTAATCTAGTCGTGTCTGTAAGAGAGTGCATACTAATTGATTTGGCTTCAGTTAGCAATATTAAATCTACAAACTATTAAGGAGTGTGCAAAGTATTAAGTTTTGTAATCACTGCTTTCTGTAAAGATTGATTTAGGGAAAGTAGTGAATTACCAAAAATGTTTAGTGTCAATGACCTCATTTGACATTGTTGCATTTTACAGCTTTTTGCCTTCACATTTTTTTTGTTTGGTTGGTAGATTTTTAACTTTTTTTAGCCAGATTGGCACACTTTATTCTGATTTTATTAAAAAATGTATTGATATTATGCATTATTCTATAACTGTTATAAGTCATGTGTACATAATAAACTGTATTTCATAATATAATTACATTAGATTAATGTTACTTTTTGTTCTCTAACCCATTTATAACTTAATTTGTTTTATGTCAAAGTCATTCTGCTAGAAAGCATGTAAAATATGATTGTTCTATTGTATTATGCTTTTTAAAAAAAGTTATTGTAATATAATTAATCGTAGCGACACCTCAAAGGATAAAGAAGCTTGGTTTGCTACCTTGTCACCAATTCCCCTCAGTACATACATACTACTTTCCTCTCAGGCTGCAGTCTGGAATGATGCCAATAAGTATCTGAGCCAGGAAACCTGTACCCAGAAGGAAGGATAATGTTCTTCAAAGTCTGCATCTAAAGACAGTGTAAGCATGGATTTGCAAGCATGGATGTCATGTAAGTGACAGATTTCGCTTCCTTTGCACACAGCAGTCTTGACATGAAGCACCCATGACAGAAGTTCCTTGCTGTCTGGGCTTGCTACCAAAACACGAGCTAAGCTGAAGGATGCTGATTCCTGGAATATGTCCACTTGCAGTTCCAGGACCAGGAATTACCCTATAGTTGATGTCATGTGCATAGAGTTTCCTTCTCCAGTTGCACCTGGTGGAATAATGTCTTGAAAGCGTCACCATCTCTAGGTAGCAACTCACTCTCCCCACAGAGAAGAAAAAAAGTGCAAGCTGACATCTCACTCTGGAGACTGTGGCTGTGTCAGGCTGTCCTGGGTTCAGCAGCAGCAGTTATTTTTCTCCTTCTTAGTAGCTGGTGCCGTGCTATGGTTTTGACTTTCAGCCTGGGAACAGAGCTGATAACACCGACGTTTTTAGTTGCTGCTCAGTAATGTTTACTCCAACCAAGGACTTTCTGAGTCTCATTCTCTATCAGGGAGGAGGGGAAGCCAGGAGGGAGCAGAGACAGGAAACCTGACCCAAACTAGCCAAAGAGGTATTCCATAGCACAGCACGTCATGCCCAGTATATAAACTGGTGCCAGTTACCTGGAAGGGCTAGATTGCTGCTCAGGTTGGGCTGCCTATTGGTTGGTGGGTGGTGAGTGGTTGTATTCTCTTCCCTTGTTATTTCCCTTTTCATTATTATTATTGGTGGTAGCAGTAGTGGTTTGTGTTATACCTTAGTTACTGGACTGTATTTATCTCGACCCATGGGAATTGCATTCTTTCAATTCTCTTCTCCATCCCTCTGGGAGAGGTGGGGAGGAAGAAGGGAGGGAGTGAGCAAGCTGCTGCGTGGTTCTGAGTTACGGGCTGGGCCTAAGCCTCCACACAAGCCAAAGCACACAGTACATTTTTCTTTTTTTCCTAACTGTTTTCTCTCTGATGTTCAGATCAGAATGACTGATCTTGTAAGGCATGCCCAAGTTGATTTATATTGAACTTTCGGGCTGGGAAACCATTTAATCATTGTGAATAGCTGATACTAACTTCTTAATTTGATCCCTTTGTGGTTCTTTTCCTTCCCCAAGATAAACGTTGCCAGTGCTTGCCTCCGTTAGAGAGATGTCTCAGCTGCAGCAGGCACACAGGTTAGGGGGAAGAACACAAGAATAATCAGAGCATGTTAGAGCAGAGGAACCTGTGTCCAAAGGTGACTTTTCTGAGATAGCTAGATAAGAGTGTGAGAAAAAAGTATGTTTCCCCAAAACTGTCTCCAGGCCTAAACAATTTGCAAACCAAATCTCTGGGATTTTCTAAACCATGTTTGTTCTGTTTCCATTTACTATCACTTCAGTGATTTTTTTTCCATGAAACTATACTGTTTCTTTTTTTGAAGGCAATCATACCCCATTCATTTTTCCTTGCCACTTAGAATCCAAGTATCTGCTCTCAGACAAGTCTGCTTCAGTTTGATACGCCTTTTGTTGTTTAGTCATCCTTTGTGTATGCTCCTTACCTTCTCTCTTTCTTGTTGCCCTTCTCTGAATTTTATGCCCTGACATACTCAACTAAGAGATGATGTTCTATCCCTTTCTGCATTTTTTGTTCATGTTTTCTGTTTTAAATGCAAGCTCTGTCAGTATCACCCTTGCTGTATGGTTGTACAGGTCTAACATTTCCTCTTGTTTCCAGATGCCACTGTAAGAATAAGAGTCAGAGGGTACTTGAGGTGCTGTGTAGGAGAAAAAAGATCTGTGCTTTAGAGATTAAAATAATTTTTAACTATGAAAACTGCAATTACAGGTGGTGCTAGCTAATCAAATTCATCGAGTACTGAAGTACATGTGAGATATGAAAAATAATTAGCCTTCTCAAGGTTATCTGTCTCCCTCCACTGAAAGTATGAGAACTCCAGATGATAGTACAGATGACAAGAACGAGATGAAATGACTGCTAATAGAGTTGCCAAGTAAGGTTCCTATGTTCGTTAAATTTGGATTCCAACCAACATTTATTTTGCCCTGAAGCCTGAGAATGTGCACTATATTTTCAAGGTCCGTAGGGAATACTTCAAAGCTCTGTATTTAGACATGCTGTTGATACAGTCCCCTTCCTTTTGAAAAGGTAATGTGAATACTTACCTTGAAGTCCAAACCTTCCAGAACCACAGTAATGCAGGTTAATGAACCTCAACATGTTTTCAAGACATATAAAAGACAGTAATAATATATGATGGAAGGAAAAAAAAATATTCACAAATTTCCTTTCTCATATCATTTTTATTCACTGAAATTTACAGCACAGATCACTGATACAGCTCTCAATTGTTAAGAGGAACCATTGTAGGTCTTTAAGTGGACCTCAAATTGTGGAATAAAACATGCTTAGTGATGATTTCCACTAGCTCAGTAAAAGCCGTTCCTGTGAAATCCCATGCTAAAAGTTAGAGCAGTACTTTTCAAACTTTAACTTTATTTTTGAACACTAAATCATTTTGAAGTACAGGAGTCTGGAACATAATAAATTAAATCTGCTTTTCTTATTTACATTATACAGACCGCTTAGAAACAATTGAGTGTCCAGAGATAGGCATAGACTAAAGTTTGAATATCACTGAATTAAAATATATACTGTTTGCATAGTTATTTCTTGAAAGATGAAACGTAGCAATCATGGCAAGATGCCGCAAAGTTAAAGTTGTGTGTTTTTCGTGTGTGATACCTTATTTACAAGGACTTGCTGATACTGGGAGGCCTTCTTTTCAGAAAAGATTATGTAAAAAATGACCAAAATTTCCCATATGAGAATAACAAATTAAATATAACCCTATTCAGAGAACTATATTAATTACCAGATGCAAAAGAACAGAAGTCCAATTATGGTGTGTACTACTAGTATAGCATATGTTATCATGCCTGGTGTTTTCCAAAAGCTGACAGATAAAGGTTACTAGCTTGACAAACCTTTCTTTATATGTACAAAAATTGAAATGCGGAAATCTGTCACTTTAGGTTTAAATGCAAATACAACTTCATTACGTACATTCATGTGGAATTTTTATTCCTCTTCTAGCTTTTGTCAACAAAATAGTCCAGACTCTTACCTTGAAAATTTTTCACAACAGGAACAATCAGCCATTGGAATAATCTGCACAGGGAAGTGGTGGATTAGCCAGTATTGGATGCTTCTAAGATTTAGCGGGACAGGGTGCTGGGCTATTTATCTTGTCTATGCTGTGCTTTTGCCAAGAAAGTTTGGACTAAACGATGCTGGAGGTCTCTTCCAACCTGATATTCTGCAATTTCATGAATTTATGATGTGCTTGAAGATGATTAATTTAATTTAATTTAATTTAATTTAATTTAATTTAATGTGAATTTCATAAATTCAGACTTAGGAGAAACATGTATTTTAACATGAGAGCCTATTGCAGAATTGAACAGCTTTTGCTAGTAAATAGGAGAAGGGAATAGTGAAAGTGCTGCACAAAGAATATTGCTTTGTTTGTCATTTTTTATTTATAAGTTTCTAATCAAAAAAATGATGTTAGAAAAAATGCAAAGATTAAATAGACATCCACTATTTATGTTTTCCACAGTTCAGGCACACATCTGAAAAACCTGGGAACATTTCCAAAAGTTTCTTAAATTAAAGTAACTGAACCTGCCTGACTTCTAACTTCGAGCTAGGTTGTAAAATGAATGAGAGATGGTTTGTAAAATTAATGAGTTTTTGACAAGTAAAAGTAATCCTGTAAACCATACCAAGCAATGTTTCCTTTTTTAAAAGTATTTCATGTTAAGTATGAATTCAGCTGTATATTTGAGTATGATAAGAACCCAAACTTGTTGAGAGTGTATTGGAATGTTCAGTTGAAGACACTCATGGCAGTGTTACAGCACAGGCACAGTTCAACTGTCTTGAGCACAGAAGGAGCACACTCCAGGAGGTTTCACTTTTTTCATAAACTCATGGCCACACATACCACTCTTTGTTTTCTGCCTTTTGGACCACTCTCACTCATGTTTCTTCCATTCCAGAGAAACCCTGTTTATTTTCCCTGCATGTTTCTCTTCCAGTCTTACCCAAACCATCAGAAAGTAGACAGTGCTATTTCACTGTTTTTAAACAAAGAGATTTTAATTGCTTTTTCGTCTAAAAGGAGTGAAAGTTGATTAACAAAATCCTCCGATTCAGTAACCTTGGTGATTGCCCGCAAATTGACATCATGCCTCTGGCAGCTGCACAGAACCTTCACATAATAAAAACAGGATTGTCCATGTACTTATTACAATATAAGCTGCCTCATTACTTCTGCTGGTGTTCTGTTTGCACCACTCTCTTTCTTCCAACATTTGTATTTTCCATTTGGATTCCTTAATTTTTAAAGACCAATACTCTTGTAAAAGAGAGTTTAAATAATTGCAGTCTCCTTTGCTCAATGTTTGGCTACAGAAATGCACATCTATGAAAGCAGGACAGCACTGTCATTCCAGGAGGCAGGTTATAAAAAACCATGGAGTCATCAGATCATAACAAAACTTATTTGGAAGCAATCTCTGGATCTGTCTGGTTCAACTCCCCACTTCAGTCAAAAAATACTTCAAGCCAAAATCTTCTTTCACTTGTGATGACACTGAAGAATATTTGGGTTTCAGGATCTTTTTTTAAAGCTCAGAATAATCACAGAATGAGTAAAAAGACCTTAAAAACACATTTCTTTCTACCTTATCCTGAAGCACCACTGCTGCTCAGTGGCACTCTCCTAATTTCAGGCCTTTGAGAGCTGTACTAATATGTGACACCTCTCACACTCATTTTATTTTTTTCTAGTTATTTATTAGAGGTGTTGAGGGCAGCACACCTAAAAACATGCAGCTGTTTCTCTTCCTTCAATGTCTGCTAGCCAAATGTGTGATCTGCACCCCATAAGGATCTGTACATCTCATTCTCATGTATTCATGAACCCCTTCCTAAGTGTTTATTAGCTTATATTCCACTATTTACTTAGGACTTATTTTAGTTGTGACTTTCAGCATAGGTTTCTTAAACACCATTTAAACTCTCTCTACCCTCCAGCAGTTTTTTAAAGCTCCCCTACTACTCCTAAGGAAGTTTTGCCTTTAAAAAAGCAACATGGTTGAACTTGAAATCACTTGCTATTAGTGAGCAATGATATTTTGAAATATAGAAAATAAATGTGTTTTGTAACACATTTGTAACAACATTTATGTTGTCTTTTTTATATTTTAGAAATGCACAGATGTTGGATTTACCAACATTTGAATGATTAATACTGAGATTAGCAGGATTTATAAAAAAGTCTTTACAGACTTTGTTTGGTTTTACCCATCTGTTATTGTAAGCTACCGCGCTGTAGCATGCAGAACTGGGTTGCTTGCTTTCATAAATTTTCAGATATTTCCTGGTAATAGGATGACAGAACAGCTTTACATATGGAAATAAATTGAAATATCGATACTGCAGTATTTAGCCTGAGTTACTGACTCAGTAAAAAATGCAATAACAATATTCAGTGATAATGCTGTATACAGCAACATAGCTTTAGTTCTATCTTCTTTCCTTAAATATTTAATGGCATATTAATTTGATTTGTAGACTGTCCACTTTCTTCCCTCTTTCCCCTCTCCTACTTCCGTCTACCCCTCCCCCCCCACATTATTTCTGTCATATACAAATAATTAGTGTAAGATCTCGGTTATAATCCTGATTTTTATTTTTCAGAAGGTTACCACAACACCATAAATCTAGAATTATACATTTTGTTATTAATATTATTATGTGGCTAAAAAAAGAATGTGAGGAAAAAAAAAAGAAAGTGAAAAAAAGAAAGTGAAAAAACTCAGCAGTGACTTTGTGGTCTGAAAAGGCCGTAGCTTCCTCTTCCTCAAACTATGCAGTGGGGGCTCTCGCTCATGCCACACCATGCTGGACCTACTACAGGTTCTGTTAAGAGTTAAAACTCCTACAGCATTCTTTCATCTGACTTTCAAACAGGAATTGTGTTGGTCCATCTGGGGCTTGTATTTGTTGTTGAAGTTAGCTAGTGGAATGTCCCAGTACTGTAGAAAGCTGGATTTTTTAATCTTGCTGATATTGCTGAGCTTACCAGAAGAATAAACTTTTAATGGTAACATAGTGAGAGAATTGAAAAATCTTCATGAGTCCCCTCTTTCTAAATAGCTCACTGTATTTAATGGATAATGAGAAAGGTTAAAATAGTATTACAGTCTGATGAAGATGAAAGCAGAATGAGACAAAGAAATTCAATTTTAATATGTTTTACAAGTGTTCTACAGTATTTTTGGATAAGATTTTCAGAGTAGCCTAATACGTTTGGATTAACACCAAAATTAACAAGCATGTAATACTAAAGTCACACAGGCATTTTGAAAACTCCAAAGCAACTCCTGTTAGAAATCATAAATATATGGGCATTTGAAATAAACCGTTTTATTTGTCTTTCCCACTACAGCGAGGCAGCAGGATGAGGGACTGCATTCTGTGGTAGAAATTTTTAAGCATTGTATGTTTAGTGTATATCTGTAACAGTTCCTTACGGTTATGAAAACTGTGGTGCAGGCAGTGCTTTTTGCTAACTCATACTATACAAATACTATTTGTACTAAAATCAGGTCAGAATAGCCATTAGTAATATTGGCATTAGTGATGCTGACAACTGTAGTACCCATTATGAAAATACTGAGAATAGATAGCAACAGGCTGTATTACTTCACAGATGGTGTACAGACATAAACAATAACTTGAGCTTACCCAGCATAATCAATCAAAATTTGGCAAAATCCGATTCTGAAATGTGAAGCAGCTTCACTGTTTTCTATCCATGAATAATCTCCATAGAATATACTATTTAGAAGAAATTAGGATATATTATCAAAGGAATGTGACATGCAAGCTTCTCCATTCTTTCACTGAGATTTCTCACAGTGCTATAAATCTAGTTGTTCATTGTTTTATTCAGGGGGCAGAGGGTTGAGTAGTTCAGGTTCTTAAAGTATATTGAAAGAACATTGAATATGTCCTTTCTGGTAAACAGAATTCTAAAGGGACCATAGTTTTTCCTCGAGTGCAAGTAGGAAAACAGGGTTTGTACCATGTAGCTATGATCTGTTTGTGCTTTCTCCTCCTTTCTTGTTCCAGAAGCCAAGAGCTTTGCCCTCCTGCATGCCTGGCAGGAGCAGTTCCCAGCTTCTGCTCACTCCAACTTCAGTCGGCTCTGGACAAAGCCAAAACCATTGCAGAGACTCTGTTACTGATTTGGTAGTATAAATGCTCACACGACAGTATTCAAATGTTTGCTTTGGCACTGTTTAGTTTACTAATACAGACAAAGCCTCAGGAATTAATTCTGGATTGTGTTTTTGATTCTGAAGTGTGTTACACTTGTCACATTTAATTAGAGCCCGTGAACACAAGCTTCGGTTATGCTTTTCCCTCTTCCGTTCTTTTTTTTTTTTTTCCCTGCTGTTTAGCAATC
>JANHGB010059460.1:34184-50162 GCA_026283785.1 Coracopsis vasa | reverse complement strand
CGCTGGCGGCCCTGGCGCTGCTGGGCCCGGCGGAGCGGGGCCGCCCGTACGCGGTGCTGCAGAAACAGAACCTGGGTAAGGGCCGGGCCGCCCGCGCTGTGCGGTGCCCGCGGGTTGGTGCGGGTGCGGGGCAGCGCGCGGGGCCGTTAACGTGTGACCCTCCCGCAGTGCTGCTCGGCAGCATCCTCAGCGCGCTGCTGCTCACCATCATCCTCATGGCCATCTGCGTCTACAAGCCCGTGCGGCGGCGGTAGCGGCAGCGGCGCCGGAGCCAGGCCCGGCGCTGGGCCCGTCCTTGAAGCGCTGCTCATGGCCCCTGTGCTCCCGCCTGGTACCCAGCCCCGCTGCATCTCCTGCCGGCCGCGGGATGCCCTGATGGATGTGCGGGCGGCTCCAGCACGGCCGGGTGCAGGACATCACAGCAGGCTGACTCCGGACCTCCCCAGTGAACCCGGCTGGGTTTGAGCAGCGTTTCAGCGAGGCTGATCCATCAGGATGTGCTGGAGAGACCGGTGCCTGGAACCACCCTGGGTGGGCAGGAGGGCACAGCCAGCTGCTCACAGCGTGCTCGGTTCCATCATGTGTAGTTTTGTGTTCACATTAATTCGGTTCCTCGCTTGAATGATGAATCTTGAGGGTGGGACAGGGCTTGGAGCACCCTGCTCTAGTGGAAGGTGCCCCTGCCCATGGCAGGGGTTGGAGCTGGAGGAGCTTTAAGGTCCCTTCCAACATAAACTATTCCATGGCTGTAGTTTGGCATCTGGTCCATGTTTCCCTCCAAGCAAAACCACCAAAGCAGGAGCAGCTCCTGGTATAGCTGCTCTGGAACAGCCTTGTCATTCCCCATGGTATTTGCTTTAACTCTTGGCTAAACAGCCCCAACCCACCTTGCACCAAATGTCCATGCCCAACCTGTCAGGAGCTGGGATGCAGCTGAGGGTTTCCACTAGCGGGATCCAGCTCCTGGAGGTTCCTTGTGGGGAGGCTCCAGCCAGCCCTGTTCCATCAGTAATAGATGCAGGTGTTTACACTGGAATCCCACTTGGTATGAATGCTGCTGTTTGTTTTGCACTGCTCCGGGTACTAACTGGATTTTGCTTCTTGAGTACAACTGTTATTTAACATAGGGGTGTCTGGCTAGTAATTTATTTAGTGGTTTAAAACTTCCCTTCCGGAATGACTGTGTTGACTGCTCCCTAAATCCTTGTGCTGCATCCGACGTGTTCTCCGTTCAGTTTGTTTTAAAGGACATTGCTGCTGGCGTTCAGGGCCAGGCTGGACGTGGTTCTGAGCAACCTGGTCCAGTTGAAGACGTCCCTGCTCACCGCAGGGGGGGTTGGACCAGACGAGCTTTGAAGGGCCCTTCCAACCCAGCCTATTCTGTGCTTGCAACGGGGAATTGGCTTTGCTCATGCTCTGT
This sequence comes from Coracopsis vasa, assembly GCA_026283785.1. Classification (NCBI taxonomy): domain Eukaryota; kingdom Metazoa; phylum Chordata; class Aves; order Psittaciformes; family Psittacidae; genus Coracopsis; species Coracopsis vasa. The sequence goes on along the minus strand of JANHGB010059460.1, from coordinate 48,742 downwards.
TAGTAAAGTAACAGTAGGAGGCTGGTCTAGAGCAGAGCTAGGTATTAACTGAAGTGAAACATGGATGAGGAAGCAAGGCAACGCTGTCTGCTGCTCTCTGATCTCTGTGTCCTTACTGCTGCTTCCTCTCAGTCCTCACCGGCTGTTCGTGGCGGGGTGGATGCAGCTCACAGCTCCAGCTCGGCATTCCCTGGAGCAGCATGCTGCTTTGCATCCAGCCCTCGCTCCCTGCCACGTCTCTTTGTACAAATAAAAAGCTGAGTAAACAGCCCAAGGCTCTTCTTTATTCATGGATGTTCCATTTGTTGTTAACTCTGGAGCTGGATGAAGCTGTCCCCTTCTCACCTCCCATCAGCTCTCAGTTCTGACCAGCGCTAGGGCAGCAGCACTGGGCAAAGCCCCTGTTTTCATGGGAGTTTCTCAGCAAGAAACTGGTAACAGAGGCCTCAGAGTTCACTCCGTGAGCGTGGTGCAGTCACCAACAACATTAACAGGTAAAGTCCAGTCAGGAAGATTCCATTTTGAAATCAAAAGCCATCCAAGGCAGCATAAGGCTTATCCAGATTAAGCCTCACCAGTTGTTGCTGTTGAACATTAGCCCATATGCTTAAAACAGTCCAAAAGCACAGAAAAAAGCCTATGGTTAAGTCTCAAAGCCAAGTACAAACAGCACCCATCTCAAGCACTTCAAAAGCCACTTGTAGTTCTGGAATGAACTAGAGGCGTTTGAGCTGCTGCTTTCCTACATCAGCCTCGAGCTTCCTTGGAAAGAGGCTGGACTCAGCTTCTACACAGCATTAACATTAAACACGCTGTGCACCCTCTGCTGCTCCCCCTGTTACTCACACAAAGGTAGGTACAGAAACAAGAGCACAGGAGTCCCATGGTGCTTCCTTTCATTGCCATGGATCCGTCTGTTTCCAAACCAGGGAGACACAAAGGTTGGCTGAAAATGTCAGAACAGGGTTCCAGGGATTATGTCTGTGTTTCAGAATAAACCAGAGCTACCTTTGATAATTCCATAGACATAACGTCACCTTTGATGTACAAAAAGGCAGGGCATTATTTCAAAGGACTCCAGTTACTGTGTTAGCAATAAACCACTTCAGTTATGCAGTGTAATGCTGTGCAGAATCTTTGTTCTTCCAGCACACACAGAGGATTAGAGGACACTTCCCATACAAACAGTGTCAGAGGGAAGCTGGGGTTTAAGAAAAGCAGCTCCTGGTACAGGGAATGGCCTTCCTGGTCAGGTGGAACGATGCAAATGCCCTTTTCAGGCCACCAGCACCCTTGAAAGCCAATGTTCCCCCCCCCCCAAGCCATTCGGATGAACAGAAACTGCAGATAAACCAGTTGTAGTGTACACTGAAGGAGTTTTAATCATTTCCTATGTAAAACAATGGATTATTGGTTTAAAATAAGGTTCCAAGTCACCAACCATCTCCCTGGTTACGATCGAGTCCTTTCTATAGTGATTTTATACTGGTTAATAGTTGGTCACACAGAACCGCCCTGTTCTGCCCAAGGAACAAGTGCAGGATTAGGTAGCAAGATCAGACCATATGTACCATAGGTTCTTCCCACTCTGCCAGCAAGAACAGAGGAATATTGCTCACATTTAACTACAGTAAGGCTTTCCCGTGGATGTACATCGTGTACTTGTGGAGTGCACTTGAGAGTCACAGTGTGAGTACTGTAAACACCGGCAGAAGTGCAGATAAAACAGCTACAAATAGCTCATATGAGGAGAAGACCTGAGGAGAGCTGGTTAAAAGAGACCTGTGAACCCCTACAATGCCCCTTGGGGGAGTGGAGGCCTATTGGCTTGCTTTAAAATCAATAAAAATACTCAGATAAAAAAATATATGTCTTCAGACGAAGGATGAGCCTTTGAGTTCTAAAAAGCAACAGGCGCTTCCCTTTCCGATGGCAGGTTAACCCTTATCTTCCACTAAGGATGCATTCAAATTCCACCTGATTTGTTTCCCTGTTTGGCTTTAGCACCCACACCCAGGCACACACTCGTGCACACAGTGAGTGACTGCAGAGAAGCACCTGTATCTAGCACTTATTTTCTTGCTGCCCTCTGACTACGGGAAGGAGCTGGTTTGGAATCGCTGCTTTACTTGGCAAATGGTCCCAGTTTAGGATGTACTTTTACTGGCTGCTTGTTTTGTCCTTTCTGCAGAAAGCACTAGTTTAATCTTGAGCATGGATTAGCTGTTCAAGTATAAAATTATCCCTCTTAAGCAGGAGCACATGCTAAAATCTCAGTAACTAAAGAGAGAATCACATATAAACAAAGCTAACAGAAACCATCTGTCAGCACAAAGAACTACCCTATGTGTGTGTATGCATATAGAGACTCTTCCAGTCACAACTGGAAGAAACAGGCAATGGCTTTGAATTACTCAGAAATGACTAAGCAGGTGAATATTTCTTTGGTAAGCAATGAAGTTTCCCTCCTAAGCTCCCTGGAAATCAGGTTTTCAAGCTTTGCTGCAATTCTATATCCTGATGCTAAGCAAAGTTTCCATCTGCTCTTCAATAAATAAGTTTAGATAAAAACCTTCTCTCAGAGCCAAGACTGCAGCATTGGGGAGCCATGTGCAGAGTCCCATGGTCTGAAATTCCCTCAAACAAATATGGATCAGCTTTTGGTAGCTGATGGTGCCAACCTCGAGGGCAGGTGAAACATTTACTTAAGCAATCCAGGAGTGGTCTTCAGCCTGACAGCCCCAAAAGCCTTCAGTTTTGTGTGCAGATTTGGTTATCATCCTCATTTCAGGAGGGGTTATTTCTCCAGCAGGGAAAGCTGTAGGACTTGCTGCAGCTCTGCATCCTCCTCTTCCCGACGCTGCTTCTCCCGCTCCTCCTGCTCTCGGACAGACAATTCCATGGCAAGCTGCAAGTCTTTCTCAAAGCTGGAAGGCTCACTAGGGCTGCTGCACTGGGAGTTACCTGAGCTGGTGAGAAAGCTCTCCTGCAGTGCCCTGGAGGAGAGAAAGAACTTCAAGAAGGAAGAGAGACAGAGCCTATTCCGCAGATCCTGCCATGCTCCTTCCTAGCCACTGCTCTCTAACTGCAAACCTGAAAATCTCTCCCCAGAGAGCAGTTGTTCCAACATCCATAAAATTCCCAGCATAAAACCTGTTCTCGGAAGGTTCCCTTGAATCTTTCACACATACCAAAAAATTCTCAGCTTCTAAAAACATTCTCACCTGGTTCAAAGGCAACAGGATTTCCCACATCCAAAAGAATCAAGAGGAAGCAGTTCCTGGCATGCACATGCAGGAAGATCCCCCAGACACTGGAGCATATCCTCAAGGGCCCACTAAATACATGCTGCTAAGGTTTTAAGGATTACAGAGCGACCCTGAAGTGTGCAGCACCTACTAAACATGCAACCCAGAGGGACCACGTGCACAGCTTTAAGAGCAGAAGGACTGTGTTTATTTGCTGGGTAAAGACTTATGCTGCCAACCAGTCCCATAGCTGACCTAAAGATCTGCTCTAGATAAGCCAGAGAGGCCTGGTTCAGAGTCCTTGCTGCTTGGAAAAGTAGAAGTTAGAAACAGCACAAGAAAAGAGATTTTCAGTTCTGTGCATCTGCTACCTACAAACACAAGAGTCACATAACTGCTTCATGCTACTCTTGGGAGTATTTCTGCTCTGTCACTGCATGGCTCGATGTGAAAAAGACTGGTTACCTCTGATACTGTATATTGAAGTCCTGTGAGTATGCAATGGCTCCATTGGCGTGCACCCCCACATCCTAAATTGGGGAAAGACAGACAATTCCACAGCAATAATGGATCTGCAGTGCAACTCACTGAAAGGTAACTCTTACATCACTCTTATTTCCTCTTTAAAATACATTTCTGTATTTTTCTCTTCTGAGGCTCTTAGAAAAATAGGTCTTACATTGGTTTAAACCAAAGCTTTGCACTATCGTCTTTAAAACTCAGCTCTGCACTGCACAGATTACAGCACACTTACTTTAACTCCACCAGATTCCAGCAAGCTCTGCTGAATGGCAAACTGCATGATCTCATTGTCTTCATCCTGCACGTGTATGTTCCTGCTGTCATCTTGGATGTGGTAAGATTTGGGGATCTCAAACACCGACTGGTCGACCTCAAAATTAGCACCTGCAGAGGCCGCAGTTACAAACATGACACAGTCTGTTCTTACAAGCTGTGACTTGTTCTGATCAATGTTCATGCATGATTAAATTAACTCCAAAAATTCAGATAAACCACCTGGTTAAACATACCAACAGCCTCTGAAAGGCTTCGGTGGCAAACAAGCACACAGAAAGACAGAATGTAGGGTCTTTCTTTAGGATGCTGGCAAGTGACACAAACACAACCAGTGGGCAGCAGAGCTCTGAGGTGGCTGAACTCTGACAAAACCAGACGGGGAAAATAAAAGGTTGGAAAAGATAAATATCATAGCAGCTCTTCTGAGGTTACTCATTGATGGGTCTGCAACAGCTCATGGGACAGAGTATCACTGGGTATACACAGTCAGGAGCATCCTACTCCAATGTAATCCACTCTTTCCTGAAGGAGCATGCAGACTTAGCTAGCAATAGCTTGCACCAGAATTTAGATCTCAGAATACTTGGGAAAGCTTGTCCAAGCTCAGTTTAGTCAGGCAAGCATGGAAGGGGCAGAACTGGTCAATATGAGCAGCATCACATACTCCAGCTTCCTCTCACCTGTGAATGTTTTACTTCTGCACTTAACCCATCTCTCTCTCCTGTGCATCCCACTGACAGGAATGTAAAAAGATGCAACCACTGCATCTTCCCACCCCTCACCTGAATCATAGGGTGCACCTCCAGCCATTTGTGATGAGGTTCTGTCAGCTGTCCTGCAGCCATTGACATTCTCAAATGTAATCCGGGCATTCAGCACGTGAAACAGGGGGATTTCTGTAAGAAAGAGTACAAGATTCCTGTCAAACAGGGAATTCCCTCATTCACTTCCACACCTACAGCCACATTTATTGAATGCATTCCACTATATATATATAAGATATATAGTAGCACCCTATAATGAAAATCACATAGCAACTCACTTCAAGAAGTCGCCCTTAGTCATTCTCTCTCAATCTCTTTATTTTACAGTAAGATTTGCCAAATCTAAGGCACTGAACCAAGAGGAAAGGGCTAGAAACAGCTCAATCTTCCTGAAATGATGCTGTCTTTACAGTTATACTTCTGGTCATTCAGAAGTTGGATGCAATGAATCCAGAGGTACAAGACAATGTACGTCTGGGTTCTCAGTTCTAGATATCAGCGAGATGACGAGTAAAAAACTAACACGGTTTTTGTAAGTAGGCTGTAAAACCAATAGAAAAACTGGAAATGAAGAAGATGCTACAATAAAAATTGCTAAACTTTACCAATTTTGACAGGAAATCCTGGTGGAAATTCCAGAGTGATGAAATCCCTAAGTCTGGCAAAATGAGCACTGGTTCTGGCCATCAGGTCGATAATTGGAGTGACTTGTTCCATAAGAGACAAGGGAAACTCTTCACTCATCCACAAGGTTGCTTTAAATCTCAAAGAGAAAGATGCATAAAACCACCTTAAGTTTACAGTTTAGCAACAGATGCAAGGCAAAATGCAGAGCTCTGTCACCTGCTTCACACACTTCAGAGTCTGAACAGTGACTGCTCTGAGAAACCAAACCACATTCCTGGTCAGACCAAAGGCAAAGCAGGAGGTTACTAACAAGTTACGACACTAGTCCAACTGTTTTCTTTGACTTAGTGGAAGAAGAATTAGGCTATAGCTGAATATTTCAAGACCTCTCTTGATTAATTTGGAAAGCTGGGGGAACCACAGTGGGTATTTATGGTTTCCAGAGATTAGATGACTGAGAAGAGAAACTAGAAATAAGTAAAACTTTATGTCTCACTTCTGCGTTCGGATGGTGACTTCTTTAGGCCTTCCTATGTCTCGACCTTTCAGATCAAATTCTGGGTCAAAGTATTCCTCCAGAGTAATAGCAGTAGGATTGTTGGCTGCAGCATACTCTGTTGTCTTGGTTGTACTCTACAAGAGAGGGAAAAAACAGCCAAAACTAAAAGTACGGAACAAATGGACAGCGGCTACTGCAACAAATATTTAAGTTACCTCTTGTGAATTAACTTGTTTTCCATTTTAAGACACCAGTCACAACCATAAATCCAAGCACACACATTCGGACTGCTTTCTACTGGGTGTAAAGATCTCCATGCATTTTAGGGACAGGAAAAATCTACTTAAATACTTTGAAGCTAAAACCCAACCAGAAATGCACACACAACCTACAGCATTTCTAGGCTCCAAATCCCTTATTAAAGGCAAAACTTTAATGGAGTATTTGAAACAAATGGACTCTTCTTCCCAGATTACTGGTGGGTTGCAACTAAGATCTGTGCTTGCTCAGATTTACTGCCACTGCTCACACCTCAACTCCTGCTGCACAAGTGGAGTCTATGGGTTTTCTATTAGGGTGTTCAGAAGGAGATGCCTGCTGTGCATACAGAACACTTGAGGGCTTAAAACAAACAGAAACATCCTCAGGGAAAATTTAAACCTCATAAGCAAAATTCCTGCCAAACTAAGGAAACAAGAGGTGATTCCACACACTTAGAATTCCTACTGCACAGATCTCTGTGCTGCAGTGCCCCATTTCAACACTCACCTGAACACCATACTCATGCTCCACTGTACCCAGAAATGATTCCAGGGGATTCCTGTCAGCTTCAAATAGGAAAGAAACAAAAACAATCTATTACTATTAATTAGCAATAAAACAGACTCAAAACACGTGAAAGTAAAGCAGGACAAATCCAGCAAGGTAAGTATTTCCCTTGTCTATATCCCTGTCCTGCAGTCACAAAGAGACAGAATCAGAGCTAAATGGTTGTACTTATTCCCAGTTATCCTATAGGAAAATTACCTTTGTATCTTTTCTTCTCCTCCTCTGTTAAGTGTTCTGTGCGGATTTTGGTGACCACATTCACATTGTTTGCCACGTATACCTTTAAAGTACAAGGACAAAAATCAAAAAGCCACAGGTTAAAAAGAGAGTTCTCCAGTAAAACACCCCACACAGAGATCTAAAGAGATAAGAAAGCAGCGTGGATCTGCCTCTCATTGAAAAAGATCTTGATCTTTTAATATACTGGTGATCAACAGGAAATGCTGCACTTGATTTTTCTGTTTGCTTTGCTATAATGGAAATCCCACACATCATGCTCTTGACTGACCTATGCTGAGGCTGAAAGCACATGCCACCTGCTGGGCAAGCTGATAAAACAAGAAACCCTACAAATGATGCACCAATCTCACAAACATCCGTGCCCTAACAACGGTGCAGGAGCCTTTGGCAGCAACAGAATTCAGCCTTTCAATCCACACACGATTTACACACTTTTTTTGGTAACTAACTAAACCAACCTCAAAACTAGACTGGCATCTCCAAGCTTGCTGGGGAGAATCCCCACCTGGGCAAAGATGTTGAGAAAGAACAGGGAAGGGAAGTCAAAGAAAGCAGGTTCTGAACAGAAGGCACTTGTAAGGCCTTTCAAATGAGATTTAGTGAGAGTTTAACTCTGCAGGACCACTAATGAACCCTGTGTCCAACTCACTCCTGCCCAGTTCTTCTGGCAAGACAGTAAAGCTCATGATGCAAAGTTTAAGACCTGAAATACTGAGGAAATAAAGGCAAACCAAGATCACACTTCAGCTGGCTGCAAGACTTTTTAACAGAATAGAATGGGCTTTACCTTTGCTTCATAACCATTCACATTTTCTGCTTTTTCTGTCCTCCATACCCAGAATCCAGATGTGGTTCTGACAAAAAGGGAACACAAGTGTCTGTACAGTTGCATCTCTACACAATCCCCAGCCTGCTTTTCTAAAGCTGATTTTAAACAACATTTGATAGGTTATTTGATTATTAACCCCAGACAAAAGCACAGATTGATCTGTCCTCACACACGTGTACCAGGGCTGAGGAAGTCACACTGCTTCTGTTCTTACTCAGTCCATGGCCAAAGCACAAAGGCTTAGACAGACATTTTACATCGAGATGTGGATACCTGAGCCACAGAGGTGAGCAGCCTAAAAACTTATCCAATTATAATTAAACACATAGTTTCATTTCAGACGTAACCTGTCACTGCAGTTTGGGGAGCTGGATAGTGGGAACGCTTCTGTCTAAGAAATCCAAGTTTCTGGATGTGTAGATGCTGCCTAAGGCTCAGTGAACATTACAGGGACTAGTTCTGGGCAGTTCTGGAAGGGTACTAAATATTCAGGAGAAAGATGCTGAATTAGACATTTCACTTTGCAGACACGTTTTGCATGATCATGGCAGTGGTTTACTGCACCACAGAGTACTCCAAAAGGAGCTTCATAAAATAGGTTGTTTGAACTAAGCTGACAGGCACTGGGATAAAAGCAGGTAGCAAACAAGGAAGACAAACGTGTCTGTGGCAAGAACACGCTATACACATCTTTTCGCAGTATTAACGTGAGATTTCATTGACTTAGCTACAAGATGCAAGTTCCTCCCTGTTAGCTCCAGCACTATACACACAGATTTGGGTGAAATGCAGACTTGTAATGAGACATTAACATTGATCCCACTAATACAATAAACTGGAAGTTTTCTGCACGTCAGTTCTTTCAGCTGGAAGCTCTTTGCCAAATGACAGTGGCAAGCTGACCAAGCCAAATTTCATTATCTAATGGCAAATGAAGTTTAAAGTAATTTCAGATCTAGCCCTAAGAGTTTTTATTACCAGGGTTTTTAAGCTTTAGTCCGTAAAGCTTTATTCTAACAATGACCATCAACAACCTTGAAGTGTTTATTGAAGGGAAATGTTGTATCTTACCTCTCAAAAGCAATGTTTCTGGTATCAAGGCACGTGTTAATAATGGGAGATGTAAGGCGTCTTTCCACGTCTCTTCTTTTGGGTGTCATAGATCCCAACGTCAAATGCTTCATCTGCTGGGAGATCTCAAAACGCTCCGTGGTAACAAACTTCTCATCATGATTGATCTCAATCAGTTCTGCCCAACCTCCAGTATCTGTTGGAAGCAGCACAACTCAATCTAAAGAAATCTTAGCAAGTATCCCAGGGTGAAAAACTGACAATATGCTGTAAATCAATCAGAGTGCATTTTGCACTTAGCTGAGATCAAACTTGGAGCTGTATCTAAGATCATTTAGGGGCAGAAGAACAGAAAGGGGAAAACAAACTAAAAGACTGAAGTAAAATTTTAGCCCTATTACTAAATTTTGACCTCAGATATACTCAAAGGAAAGAAATGAAGCCATTATGTTAAACCACAAAACAGTATCTCCCCGAGACACTCATGGAATATGTGTATAAACCTTCTAGAACTCAGTACTGAGCCTCGACTGGCCAAAATCAGGATTTCTCATTGTGGCTCACAATGGTAATCAAAGGTGTAGACATGTGAAGCATTTACCTTCTCCCTTGAAGATTAAGCTGCACCTCCCTCTCTCCCAGCTCATGTTCTCAAAGCCCAGTAACGTGATGTCAACACGCAGCTTGGCTCCGCTCTTCCAGATGCGGCAGACGTCGCTCGGGCAGACCCTGGAAACCAGCGGGACTAGAAAAGAGGAAGATTCTCTTGAAGGAGAAAAATGTAGATAGGAACTAAATACACAGGGAGCCTGAGCTCAAGCAGAAGCTTATCCCTGATACAGGACTGTCAATACTATGGTCATTATTCCAGGGGAGATACTGATCTTTAGCTTTCACAACAATCAGCTTAGGGACAAACCCCACTAACTTTAAATTAAAGATGATGATGAAAAGGAAGATGACATCAGTTCAGACTAAAAGGTGTGGAATAGCACAAACCCCATCCTGTAGCAGTCTAACAGCTGTTTGGAAAACGAAGTCAGCTGTATGGCCTATCCTTTGTTCCTTTAAAAGAAAAGCAGGCTCTTCCCAGGTAGTCTGTGCCTCTCTATAGGAAATGTGTCACTGTCTAAGTCACCAGTAGCCAGACAGGTAACGAAAGCCTCAAGAAAAGGCTTCAGCAATTCTAGTGGTGGCTAAACTCCATTAAAAACCAAACAAAGCCCCCAAGAAACAACCCAAAGAAACAGGAAACTAAGAATATTTGTGCAACAAAAATAAAAGAGGCTCTTTTGAGAGGTAAAGAGAGATGTATTCTGGGGAGCAGACATTTCTCTGTGCATCTTTTGTGACATCTACACATTAGCAAGTCCCTTTGTTGATAATATAGAAGAGATGACAATGACCAGGATGCTCACCCCAGCTTGTGAACTCCCACTTCATTTCCACATAAAAGTCAGGAGTCTGGAGAAGGAAAATACTTGATGAATACTTCAGGAAATAGTTTCAGTCCAACACTCAGTACAGCATTTCTTGTGAACATTTCAGATAAAGGAAAACAAAGAACAGAATTAGAGTCATGATAAATGAATGTTAAAACTGAAATTGAAACTACAATGAGCTGTTCACCTTCAAGATTCAGCATTCACTGCTGGAGCTCAGGACTAAGGAATTCTAAATGAAGTCGAGGAAAAGGTCTCCCACTCCCCCAGCACTGTGGATTATGCAAGTTGAGCCAAGGGACACAATTGCCCATTTGATTTCAGTTTACTCAACTGAACTACTTGAATGAGAATTGCAGCCTGGAGTAAGAGGTTTAAACTAAACCATTACCTCACTAATCTTCTGGAGTAACTCAGGAACTCCTCCAAGTGTCGTGGAGGTCAGCTGGTAGTCCCGATGCTGCAGAATCATTTGTACCATCTCTGGATCCCCTGTACTGACAGCCTCGTTTAGAACTGAAAGAAATCCAGGCACAAGCTGGTTTCAGCTTCATTTCTAAGCAAAACACATCATGGAAAAGCAGTCCAAATACAACACCTGCAACTGAAAAGCATCAACACATGACTTCTGCTTCCCAGACTGTCCTTACCTGTCCATCCCTGTGCATTCTCTTTGGTTACATCTGCCTTGTGATGAAGAAGGACCTTGGCAGATTCTATATAACCCAAGGAAACAGCAAGGTGCAACAAGGTCCGGCCTCGTGGATCGCGTTGATCAACATCCTGTGGGGTATCCAAGAGAGAAATAATGCTGAAGCTGCCCTGTCAAATGCATCAGAGCACACTAAGAGTTTATGTGAACAAAGCTTGGCAGCAGTAACCCGGGAGTCAATATTCCCACATATCAGCCCGTGGTGCACAGCTTCCAACATACCACCTTGCACACTGCAGTGCAGCCTAACTTCCCCATTGACATACAGAGAGAGAAGCAGAATGGGGCCTATAAAACCAACATGGTAAGAGCTGGTATCACTGTAAGACACGACTGAGTTGGTGCTTCTCATTTCATTTTCTGTAAGTATTTCTTCCTCTATTTCCCTTTAGAAGAAGACCAGGGTTTACTCTGTGCACACTGAACCATGGACAGCCTGAGACACCAAGAGAGGGGTTAACACATATAACATAAGGGGGGAAAGGAAAACTCAAATCAACAGGGCACACAACACCAACTTTGTGTATCACCTTTGAAAGTACAGAAGCAAATGGCATTGTACAAAGCATCCATCTGACTGACACACACAGCACAATGGGGAGTGAGTGCATTTTGTACAAGTCACTGAAAAAATGAAGAAAGAAAGAAACAAACTACACAGGCATAAACATCCAAAACATGCAAGCACAGCATACTCATACCTTACTTATTTTTCACTATTAGCTTAGAGATTTGAAACAGAAGAGCATCTATAACTAAAGGAAAAGGGGAAAGTCAATAGCAGAATAAGAAAGGAAAGTTATTATGCAAGTTCACATGGTTATCTGACAGTGTTAAAGTTGGAAACATCACACACAGAGTAGGGAAAGCTTCAGTTTAAAGCATCCTCTTTCCACCTCTGTGGTGGGATACTAATGGATTTGCTTCCCCACCCCTACTGACAGGTGAAGGAATCTGAGGTGTTCCCCCATCATCTTTGCTGCTATTAACTGGTAACCACACACTGCACCCATCATCTGCCACACCAAGTGTCTTTGATTCCCTTACACAACCCTCCAGCAAGAAGCTTATCCCAAGGAAGCAGGAGGAAACATATCTTTGGAATACTTTAAAACACCAGAAGTAATGCAACAGGAAATAAAGGGACAGACACATCCCATCCTACCATGCTGCTCATTTGAGGTGGGGAGCAGCACTCCACAACTGTGAACTGCAGCCTCAGACTAACGACAGCAGATCCTGAATCACTGACAAACTTCCACAGGCAGGAACGTTATTGGAAGAGAAATAAGCGCACAGAAGCAACGTGCCAGTGAGGTTAAAGGTTTGGTTAAGGAATATCACTTGAATGAGATAAAAAGTAACAGCATTCCAAAGATGCTCCCAAAAGTAGGAGAGGAGCATGCTCTGAGCAAGCATTAGTAAATCGTGGTGTACCGTTAGAGTTGCAGATGACAGTGAGGACTCGGGAGGTGGCACAGCTCATTGCTGGCTCGTACACATGTGGTGTGAGGTATAATGTAATTCACATTCCCTGCTTCTGCAGCCTGAACCCCACTGTGAGCAGCAGAGCTCCTCCAGCACCTCCACGAGGAGGACACGCGCTGCTCGAGCCCTGCTGCAGCTCCTCACCCTGCTTCCTCACACCAGGGCCATCCCTCACTGAGCAGGCCCCAGGAGGGAACAGTTTGTTATTTTTCTACTCCACAGCATGAAATAACGATCCATTTTTTAACCAAAGATGCTGAAAACATCCCAGCCCATATAAAAGCACTGCACCACTGGCCAGAAACAGCAACGAAGAACTGCTGGTGTCCAGCAAGCTAGAGGCTGATTTCATCTTCAGCTGCAGCAGCCACCTGCTCTGCATGTTGGTTTGCATTAAGGTAAGCAGCATTTATTGCTTACTTATTGCAGAGAAAAACCTGATGTCCATCATATCTGCTCTTCTTGATCTGTTTCAATGACTCCTAATACTATTCTACACCCCACACTTGAATGCTCTGAGCACAGCTCTATAGGTAAGAAGTCAATATCACAGATAACAAAAGGCATATTCCTACCCCTCCTTACATCGCTCCCACAACCCCAAATCAACAGGTAAAGCAGCACAGCAACCCCACAAGCCCAGCAAACAGACCTGGTGGTACCATCAAGGCTATTTCTCCCTAGAAGCGAGGGGCACCAAGCCCCTGGACACAAGCTCTTTTGGGGCTGCCAGCCCCACTCCAGCCCCTCTGCCAGCCTAGTACCGCAGTTACCTGGTCCTGCAGCTCCTCGTTCAGCCGCCTGTAGTCATTATTCCAGACCAGGACGTGCAGGGGGAAGGCGCTGCTGGCCCTGCCAGGGGAACTCATCATGCCACACACCTGCAGGAGCGGGGAAGCAGGGTGCCTACCCTCACTGTTCCCCCTCTTGACTTGGGAGGCCCCACGTTACTCAGGCCCTCACCCCCTGAGCTTCTCTTCTCCCCCAGCATCCCCCTGTCCCAGGCACTGGGGGGAACACTGGAGCACAACCCCCTATGAGCCCCACACCCTGCTCCAAGGGGTGCCCCATGCAAAATCCTGCTCTTGGGGGTCCCTACTCCTTGGATCCCCCCCAGCCCCTGCTCCTGGTGGTCTCCCCTTCTCCTGGGCACCCCAGACCCCAATCGTTGGGGCTCCTGGGCTTCCCTTTATAGCCCCCCACTCTTGAAGGTCTCCCCTACTCTTGGTGCTTCCTACAGCCCCCCACTCATATGGGTTCCCTGCTCCTGGTGCTCCTCAGACCTCCACATTCCCGGCGGCCTCATGCTCCTGGGCTCCCCAAGCCCCCTCCCCAGCACCACACACTTGAGGGTCTCCCACACTCCTAGCGCTCCCCACAACCCCACACTGCTGGAGTATCCTGCCCCTGGGCCCCTACTCCCGTGCTCCCCACAACCCCTCACCCCTTTGGGCCCCCGGTCCCTCGGCCCCACAACAACCGCCACCACCTCACCCCCGCCGCCGCGTTCCTCCTTCCTGTCCCTCCTTCCCGTCCCTCCAGGGCAGCGGCCGGGACGAACCACAGCGCACCCCCTACGGGTGAAAACTCCCCCTCAGCCCACCAGCAACCACCGGCAAACCCACGGAAACAGGAAGTCGTTGTTCCCCGCACACCTTACCCCCCCCTCCCGCGGGTGGGCAGATGGAGCGTCCCGCTTGCAGGTTGCTCCATCGCACTCTGAGTGGTGGGAGGGGTGCAGCGCGGTGCTGGGCCGGATGCGGCGCTCAGGGCTCGCTGCTCCCCCCTGCGTCCATCACGCGTTGGTTTCGCCCGCCCGCTCTGCCGCCGCCATGATGGGTGAGGGCAGACGTTGAAGGGGAGAACCGTGTTCCGGCAGCCTGCGGGGAAGGGCTCCCAGCGCCTCCGCCCCGGTTGGAGGGGTAGGACCGGGCCGGTACAGCCGCTCCCCGCGGAACCGCAGCGCTCCAGCGGAGCAGGGTGCAGCCTGAGGCGGGCGCCTGCCAGGATCA
>JANHGB010059460.1:0-29729 GCA_026283785.1 Coracopsis vasa | reverse complement strand
TGCCCAGAGAAGCTGTGGCTGCCCCATCCCTGACAGTGTTCAAGGCCAGGTTGGACACAGGGGCTTGGAGCATCCTGTTCTAGTGGAAGGTGTCCCTGCCTGTGACAGGGATTGGAGCTGGATGAGCTTTAAGGTCCCTTCCAACACAAACCAATCTGGGATTCTATGAATTTAAACTTTCAACTTCTCTTCCAGACTTTTGCAAAGCATCTGCTTCAACCTAGATTTTGAATATATAGCAAACCTCTCTTCAATAGAGCTGCTGTTGGGAAGAGTAGAGAGTTTTAAGGGGGTTCTTTTTACATTCCATGTAACAAGCTCCTAAGCCTGTGTCTGATTCTGATACCCCAGTCAGTTATGGATGCTGGCACACAGAATGTGCATCTCTTGGCTTGCTGTCTGTGTGAATGTAATTACAGACATTTGAGCAGTCAGTCTGTGCAGTTAGCAGCAAAATGCCTTTACTGCCTGTTTGTGTTCACTTTGGATTTCAGATGGTGGAAACACTGTATAATAACGGTGCAAACTCCATATGGGAACATTCCTTGCTGGACCCTGCCTCTGTTATGAGCGGGAGGCGCAAAGCAAGCCCACAGGATAAAGTGCAGTAAGTGCAAAATGACAAAGGTTTTATTCCTGTAGAAGTGTGACTATTATATTCAGCAGTGACAGAAGCAGCAAGTTATCCATGGGGACCTGGTGATAATTGTGTTGCAGGAAGAGAACAGGAGTAAACCAGTTATTTGTTCACTCATTTTCTTATTTTTTGCCTTTTTATTTTAATTTACAATAATCAATTTTGTAAAATTTATTGCCAAAATGGAACTAAATTGCTTGAATTCTCTGAGCTACTGACTCCTGACCCCTGGCTTTGGGTAGTGAGAACCTCTACTTGTACTTGAATCAAAAAACTTTAATTCTCACACCAAGTGCTTCAGTTAATGGAACTCTGCTGATGGGATTGAGATTAGTTGATGAATTAAACAAAAATTAAGGTTTCTGTCACCGAATATGCTGCTCCATTTGAACATGTATTGGCTGCATGTAGTAATTACATATCTTAAGTTGGCATGATTTTAAGTTCAGTGTTTACTTGTAAGATACGCACTCCACCTCCTAGGGTCTGCAGATGTTCTGATGTTTGTAACAGAAATGTGTTCTGTGTAGTTAAACAGTCTGCCCTGGTTGTGCTTTTAATGGGTCTAATTTGCTACTAGTAGCAAGCAAGGATCTAATAGAGTCTTCACTTGTGAATTTTCCTTTTCATAGACCATCTGTATCAATGTGAAAGCATTAATATATACTTTCTTTCCCTTCTGTTGCTTGGGTTTCTCTTTACAGTCCCAATAAAGCAGAATTCATTAGAGCTAAATATCAAATGCTGGCGTTCGTTCATCGCTTGCCGTGCCGTGAGGACGACAGTGTCACTGCCAAAGATCTCAGTAAGGTCAGTGCATGTGTTCTGGCAGGCTGCAGGAACTACAGCTTGTGTGTAACAGCAGTGGAATCTGGCTGAATTAAAGCAGTTGCTTTTGACTTAACTATTGCTGTTCTTTAGCACTATCACATAAACAAATACAGCTTGACTTCAGCTTGAAGCCTCTTTGGTTTTGGTATATATGTGGATACTGGAGATGTGGGTGGTTGAGAGGCATCAGTTTAGGTTAACCTGGAGGAAAAACATTTATACAAAAGATCTGTAGCAAGAATTCTTGCATACCTGTTTCTAAAACCATGGCTGAAAAACCAAATGCTCAATCACAGTAATTGCTGCTGCTTTAAGTACAATTCTGCTTCTCTTTCAGCAACTCCATTCCAGTGTGAGGACAGGGAACCTGGAGACGTGTCTGCGATTGCTCTCCTTGGGAGCTCAAGCTAACTTCTTTCATCCTGTATGAATACTTCCTACAGTTTGTAATAGTTGTCTAGATTTCAGCTGATGCACATTGTAACTCAGACCTGTTGATTAAGTAGATATTTTTCTTACTAACCTGTAGGAGAAAGGCAACACCCCACTCCACGTGGCTGCCAAGGCAGGACAGACTCTACAGGCAGAGTTATTAGCAGTTTATGGCGCTGATCCTGGCACGCAAGATTCCAATGGAAAAACTCCAGTTGACTATGCAAGGTAGAAGGCTCTGACATATGTGATGCTGCTATATATTCACCCATGTCCATAAATCACATGATGAAAAAAATCTATTTCTCTGGTTATTTTTAACATGTTGTATGTCTCAAAATGAGTAACTGATGTAACTTCTGTTTGTGTGTGTGTGAACCAGACAAGGGGGGCACCATGAGCTGGCAGAGCGCCTGGTGGAGATCCAGTATGAGCTCACAGACCGGTTGGCTTTCTACCTCTGTGGCAGGAAACCAGGTGAGAGGAAAAAACTACACTCTGAGATCTATCAGTGTTAATCATAGGACAGTTCAAACTATGGTGTGCAGTGTTAGGGTCAGTGTTAGTACACTTTTTCTATGCATTTCAAATATCCTAAATTTATATAAGTCATACAAGAACTTAAAAAAGTACAAGATGTAAAATTAATAACATTTAAAATTCATTTACATAACACATTTTCCACAAATAATGTGTTCTGTAAATGGAATACCCCTGGTAATGTGGAGAAACCTATGTGTAAAAACAGTTGAGTACTGCTGAACTTCAAGGAGTGAGTTGCAGGGAAATGGCAGGTATTGTGCATGTTGAATAGTCTGCAGGAGTGATACAGAAACTCTTTCAAGTCGTCTCTCCTCACTGAAATGCAGAAGTAGGGAGCATTCAGTTAAGCGGGTGTCTTTTGAACACAAGCACACTAACAAATTTTTAGCCATTAGGTGCTATAAAGGCTGCTGTGGTAGAACATTGACTTTTTTTTTAATGGAATGTTAATATAATTGATAAACCTTAATTGGAATATTTGATAACGTTGGAAAATTGTGGTAGGAACCTTTTTTAAGACATGCTAGTTTCCTATAACTGGGAATTGAGTCATTACATGCAACATAAATTACTGTGTTTGCCTGTTGCACGTATTGTTGGGTTTCTCCTTGCTGTGTCTTTCAGTAACACTGAATATCAACTCTGTATATCCAGACAACATTGAAACTGTAGTCCAGTAACAACCTGTTAAAATGCAATTTGTTTTAAATTCTAGAGCATAAAAACGGACAGCACTTTGTGATACCTCAGATGGCAGACAGGTAAGTCCCTGATTCCATGGCATGGCTGAAAACAGCAAAATAAAACCCCCTAATTAAGTTTCCTTTCCTTTCTGAAGCAACTGTTAAGCTTGTTGTTATTCTAACTCTTGAATGTGTGTCTTTGGTGCCTCTATCATTCTTGGAGGCTTTTTTTTATTCCCTTAGAATATTGTCATTTAAACAAAATCACAAAACTGAAGAAGTTGAATGTATTTGTTAAAATGCAGAGGAAAGGTGGGACAATTATATTAAGGGAACATGGGGATTCCTGGGAAAAAGATCTTGTAGATAATTCTAGGACCAATTGGGTTCCTGGTACAGCATTTTGAAACTAATACTTGCAAGAAAGCTGCATTTTTCTCTGAAAGTATTTCTGATTTAGATCACTTGGGTGCTTTTAACTTTTGGTTACAATCAATGAAATAATTTTTGTATAAATCATATCAAGTATTAACCCTAAGTCCCTGTTTTTCTTTCATTGCTGTGCAATTGGAAATAAGGCGGCTGTGAGTAAATTACTGTTCAATTTATTGCTTGCAAAATTGCTATGAGAAACTTCTAAAATGATAGAAACTGTGCAATGGTTGGTAAAATACTTAGTATTACCATCTGTAGTTCTTTTAGATAAGCTGTGTTTAGCTGTTGGATAAAATACTGTATATTTTCAGTGCAGAGTGTTCTGCAGAGTAGAGTAAGTATCATTTGCATTGTAGCACAGAAAAGAAAGTTGGCATGTAGAGAAAGGACTTGTTCAGAGGTGCTGCTGAGAGCGCAGAGCCTGCAGTACAACCTGCCTCACCTCTGCCTCATGTCCCCTGCTCTGGTCTTTCTCCTTTTTCCCCCCTTGTCTGGTGACTCTGTATGATTAACTGATATTGCAGAGGTTTTATTTGAGCCTTTGCAGCCTTGCAGACACCCCTGGGTGCTATAAATGTGGACTCACAACTTATCAGCTTCCTGATCTCTGGCTCTGGTGGTAAATTTTCTTGAACTGCACAGTTTTCATCTTGTGCTTATGTTCAAGACTGGAAACCAGTGGAAAAGATTATTTACTGATGAATACAGAATCATTCTAAGCATGGCCCTGTTGCTGTGGCCATTTGCCAGTCTGATGCTCCCCCACGTCCTGAACAGCCCAAAGGAACAAGTCCCATGTGTTTTATGTGGGCTGGAGTTGTGGTCAGAATGATCATATTATTCAGATGCCTCACAGAAAGTGTTTTGTTACACTACAGCTTGACTGTGGCTTGAGCTGCACAGATGGGGCTATTTGTATTCCAAAAGATCTTTCGGATTCTTTTATTTTAAGTTATTTGGAAAAAGCTTAAGAATATGTTAATTGTGATGTTAGCAATAGTAGTAAGATCAGTGTGTTAAAAACTTTGTTAAAATACTGAAAGATTTGAGGAGTTTCAAGTAAAAGTGACATTTAATCATCGAATTACCAAAATGTAGAGTCTGTGTTTCAACAAGCTAGTAGATGCTGTAGATGTAATGATCACTTCTTGTTTTCATAGCAGTCTGGATTTATCAGAACTCGCAAAGGCAGCCAAGAAGAAGCTTCAGTCTGTAAGTAAAACTTCTTTGTCTAGATGCGGAGAACTCTGCTCTTCATCTTTCAGGCTGGTTTCAGCTTCTATTAATTCCTGCATCAATAAATGTCAACTCTAGCAAGTTAAAAGTCTGGAGAAAAACATGAAAATAGGCAGAGCTGGAGGAACAAAGATGATGACAAAGCCGTGACAGAGATAGTCTTGTTTGAGGCAATATCTCAAGGTCTATCTCCCCAGTTCGTAACCTTAAACTTTGTCTTGCTGTCATGTGTTTGATATAAATCTGTATGATAATGTTGCTATTTGCCTTTAGCTTTCTGGAAAGCCAGACTAGTGCATTAGTCTCTGTTTAGTTGCTAGCAATGCCAGCTCACTGTTTTGACTGAAGTGTGGGTGACCACATCCTTGTACAAGTTAGAGTGAGGATGTGCTTTCCCTCTACTTAAAGGTTTTTGCTGTCACAGAATCATCTCTCTTGAACCATCCACTGTAGAAGCAGAGTTTGAAACACACAGGCATGTCATGAGTCCTCACTCAAACCCACATCTGCAGTGTCAGTTGAATACCTGGTTCCCACAGTAGGTCTGCTTTATCCTGAATGCATGAGGCCTTTTTGTGATCAGATAGGAAAGGAAAAATCCATTAACTAGTAAAGGAAAAAGGTAGCACAGTGCTGCTGTCTGTTTATAGCAGTTGTGTGCTCGTATTTGTCTGTGTCATGGATTACTTTGCTGTGCAAGCTAAGAACCAGTTATATAGGCTGAAAAGCAAGAGCAGAGTTCTACCCTTACATTTTCTGTTTACAGAGGTATTGTTGTATTTTGTTTATGTTCAAGCTCTAACTGTTCTCCTCTACCCTTAGCTAAGCAACCACTTGTTTGAAGAACTTGCCATGGATGTCTATGATGAAGTTGACAGGAGGGAGACAGATGCAGGTGAATGAGGCTTTCTGGAATGTGTATAAAGTGAATGTGAATTCTTACATACAAGATCCTAGGGCAAGCACGTGTTCTTTTTAAAGCGCTGCTCTATTCAGTAGTTGCTCATAATGGTGGTTTCTTTGTCTTGCATTGTCTGAATGTGACATTAATTGAAAAAATCTAATGGTTTTACCAAGTAGAGAACCCTCTTGAGCAAAAAGCTTCCCTTTGAATGGTCTTTGGGTTTGAGATTGTGGCCTTCTATTCTTTGACAAGAAACACTGTCAAATAGTACAGGAAGGTTATTCCCTCTTTTCTCTTCCTTGAGCAGTTTGGCTTGCTACTCAGAACCACAGTACACTTGTGACGGAGACCACAGTGGTCCCTTTTCTTCCCGTAAATCCTGAATATTCCTCAACCAGGAATCAGGTAGGCAACCTTCTTAATACTGTAAAACTATTTATATTCAATAAGCCAGCTGTTTGATGTAATATTGCTTTACTGCACTTAATTACTGTAGAAGAGTTGCATCTACTTGTAAAGAGGTTAAAATAGTTTTGTACTTCCTCTGCCCTGGAGTGTGCAGATGGATACTTTAAATCACACTTTCTGCAATAAATGCAATTGGACACTCATCTTCCTGTAAGTGCTGTTGTGTGTTTTACCTGGGAACTCTGCTCTTCATCTAACACATGATGTGCTGCTTTTTTCTCCATTATTCTGTGATTTAGGGAAGGCAGAAACTGGCTCGATTTAATGCCCATGAATTTGCTACGTTAGTTATAGATATTTTAAGTGATGCCAAACGGAGGCAACAGGGGAATCCTCTCTCTAGTTCAAAAGGTGAGAATGTTTTTGGCTGTCAGTTTATCTGTATGTCAATGGAGAAAGAGAGACTTTTATAAAAAAGAATTAAATCATGTGGCTATTGACATGTGTTAGGCCACCAAAAGAATGCCCAAATACAGAAGATTTGTGTGTAAACGTTGGAATTTGTAATACAGTAAAATCAGGTGGGATATGTGCAATCCAGGAACATTTTTCTATGATGGTTGGGATTTTTATGATGACTTGGTAAAACTTTCTATAATAGTCCTGTACAGTTTGAGTGATGGTTCTTTTGATTGACAGCTAGGATAACATCAGTGGTTTAGGTGCTGGCTTTCCTGTCTGCTCTGTGCCTGCAGGACTTTGCTGTAATTTAGATGTTCTTGAGCTTATTGCCAGTTCACCTTCTTCTCCAATCTCACTAGTATATTTTTAAATGGTGTATCTTGATCTACAGAAAACGTGGAGCTGATTCTCAAATCAATCAGCAACCAGCATAGTAGTGAGAGTCAGGACAATGACCAGCCTGATTATGACAGCGTTGCTTCAGATGAGGATACAGATCTGGAGACAAATGCAGCTAAATCAAACAGGCAGAAGGTAGGTTTGAAACATTTATACACAGATCAAATGTTATTCATAGAGGTAATCTGCAATTAGACTTTCCTCTTGTGAGGGGATTTAATGTACACAAATGACCAGAAAAGTATTGTGTGCCACTGTGTGTGTCTGGAGATAAGATATAGACCTAATTGCACAGATGAAATAATTGGATCTACCAGAACACTCCTGATCAGTGATTCCATGATGTTTCACAAAGATTTACTGTTTCCTACTGGAGAAATATTTGCAGCAGACCAATAATGACCAAGTGTTTTAAACTATTCCTGACAATAAGGCAGCATGGTGAAAAAGGGGCAATAAACCTTATAGTACTAGTGTAATATTCCCTGGTGATATGCACAGTGGTATTTAGGGATCTGTCTTTTAGGACTGTCCACTTTGTTTATTGCATATTCTTCAATCCTTCTGAAACAGCATTGTGTCACTGATCTGCTGAGACAAATGATTTTGTGCATTTGTGCTTTTGAGCTAAATGCTGATTGAGATCAAATTTCATTTATATTGGACTAAAATTATTGTAATGAATAGATCTTATTTATTTGAACTTCATTTGAACTGTGATTCCTATAAAGTAATGAGGTTTCGAGAGCTTTTTCACATCCTTGTCCTGTTTTCTTTGGGTAATCTGTTCCTCAGTGGTGTATTTTTCTCTTCCTGCTCATAGAGCCTGGATTCGGACTTGTCAGATGGACCAGTGACAGCTCAAGAATATATGCAAGTTAAAAATGCACTGGTGGCTTCAGAAGTGAAGATTCAGCAGTTAATGAAAGTGAACATCAACCTGAGTGATGAGCTGAGGATCATGCAGAAAAAGGTAACAGGCCCAACAGTGCAACCCCTTCATCTCTCAATGTATTTTAGGTTGACAAGAATAAAACTGAAAATGCAGTAATCAAATATTAGGATAGTGAGAAAACTCATTTTAAATGGGTCTGCTTTGGAATCGGATATGAGACTGTAACTGTGTAAGGGCAGTACATGCTTCCAATGTTTTGTTGTGGAGATGATGATCATCTGCTTGGTTCGTTTTGACATAAGTTTTCCAAGTGACAAGGCAGTTGTTACAAGCCTGGTATGTTTTTGCTGTCTTGCTTCAAGATAAGCAGTTTTCAACAATGAGGAAGTCGATGCTAGCATGATCTTACCTGTGCACACATAAATACACAACTATATGATGTACTTTCAGCTTTTCTGGTAAATATATTGGCTTTTTTCCATTCATAAGCCAAGTTGGAATGAAGGGAAATTAAAATCCCAATGCAATAGAAAATAATCTGAAATGTGGCAGTTTAGAAGCCAAACCTTTTAATCCTTATGGAAACAAATCAAGTTGTTGAATGCTTTGCCAGTGTTCTGGTAAATAGAATGGTGTAAAGGAAAATTTCTGTCTATTGCATTCACTGTCCTGTCTGTCATGCTTGCCTAGGAATGCTGGACTCTATTGTGTGCTGCAGAAAGCTTTCTCCCTATAGGGAAAGTTAGTTAAGCTGTGATCTTGCCCAGGTGAACCCGTGCCCAGACCATGTTCCCCCATTGTCTTGGGGCAAAGAGGCTGATGCTTTGGAGGGTGGTGGGAACTGTTGAGCTGTTGGCATTTGAGGTTGAGCTAGTTCAGCAGATCAGAATATCCATGTCTGTTAAGTGCCATCCTTCTCTTACAGTTATGTTCGGCCTTTCAGGTCTATTGGGATGGTGAATACTGAAAAGAACTGGGGAGATCTGAGGGTGTTTCCCTTTTCTGTTAACAGCTTGTACTGGTTAAGCATTTCTCTGCATCAATTGGATTAACTTTTCAGTTCTGTTGAGTTTCTGTAGGCAGTTATAGTCTATTTAGGATTAGGCCTATGAATTATTCAGGCTTTCGTGTATTATGTGGTGTAGCAGAGAAGAGATGGTGGCTGTGCTGCAGCTGAAGGTGTTTTGAAGGACGTTGTAGCCAGGGTGTTCTCACCTTGGCGGTGAGTTGCACGGAGTCTGTGTCCTAATGGTGTGTGTAATTACAGGGCTTTAACTCAGTGGTTGGTGGCTCAGGTTGAGGGATCAATGCAGCTGTGGGACACTGCAGAATGCAAGGAAGGGCTTGGCTCAAAGCTTCCTGGGAGCTGTGGTACAACATGGGAATTCTCTGCTGGGTTATTTGTGGCAAGACAACAGTGTATTTGTCCATTCAAGAGTCTCTCTGGATTTGGTTTGTTTGATTTCTAAGCAAAAGCTTAGGTCGTATGAAAAGATCTGTCCACTTTACATACACATTTGCTAATGAGATCATCTTTTGCATGGAAATTACTAAGCAAAATATGTTAAAGGAGAGGCAAAGCTACACTTGATGAATTCCCATTCAGAGCAGGTTCTTTCTAAATGAGGATGAAAATGGTTTAATTACTTTAATGGATATTATATTGGAAAAAGCTATGGGTTTTTTTTTTTTCCTGCCTGCTTCTATGTGGTTAAGTTTGGTGTGAGTTTACATTAGCTACTGGCTAAAACTGCACCAAAAGCACATTTATAATATGTAGATGTCTGGAAGTAGGAGAGTATAAGGTTGACCTGTTGAATTGCCTCTAAGGGCAAACTTTAAAGGGGTAGCTTGGCTCCTGGCTGATCCTCACATCTGAAGCCTTGGTGCATCTTACCACAGAGCCACAGAAAGTGGGGAGAAAAGCCCTGAACAGCAGTCAGCACGTTTGATGTAGGGTCCTGGGAAGTGCTCAAGGCAAAATAGGATTTTTCTGATAGGAATAATGCTCTTGAAGGTTCATGTGATGCAAAGTAAATGTCAGTAGTAAATATGCACCTTCCTGTTTGAAAGGCCAGCAGCTGTTGGAAATACACTCACTTATTGGTAGAGAATTGCTGATACTTTTTTTACCTCTTTTCTTCATGATGTGTTAATATAGCAAACTTTGAGTGACTCCACCAAAAAAAATCAGAATTATTGCATTTTTACTATGCATCAAATGCATAAAAATAAAAAGCTTTAAAATTATTCCCTGTTGGCTTCTTAGAAAGCAGCAGCTGATCCTTGATTTCCATAAGCTAAACTCTCCTCTTGCTTTGCAGAGCAAGCTCCAATCTCCTTTGCGCTGCCTCTGGTGTCTGTGCTGTAATTCTGGCATTGTTGGATTTCATGGGCCTCATGTTAAAGTCTTCTTTTAAGTTCTTGTATCAACTGCTGAAATGGAGCCCTTTGCTTGAAAAGCTGTGTTGTTGGCAGTGCTTCCCCCCACAACCTCATTCTAGCACATTCCATGTGCCAGTATAGCCAGGCTGAAAGAAACTGTGGATTTAACTACAACAGCTGATTTTCCTATTTAATTTAGCTTGCATCCCAGCAAAAAGTGCTGGAAATCAGCACATAAGTGTTTCCTGATCTGGAACTTAAATGTTTCTATGCAAGTCAAGTAGATCTGGAACAAAGAAATCAACCCCCAGCTACTAGTAATGGGGTTTACTAGTAAAGCTGATGAGTGTGTATGTATGGTCAGTTTGCTTTTGACACTTGCTATTAGAAAAACAAAGTCCCACTGCTAAACATTTCTTTCAGCTTCAAACGCTACAGAGTGAAAATACCAACCTCAGAAGACAGGCCACAACCAATATATATCAGGTCCAAAGTGGTTCTGAGTACACAGACCCTACCAACAATTCTTCTTTAAAGCGGCGACCATCTGCACGTGGTAGCAGACCCATGTCCATGTATGAGACTGGATCAGGTCAGAAACCCTACCTCCCCATGGGAGAGGTTCCATACCCAGAAGAAAGCATAACACGACTGCAGCCTTTCCCTCCACATGTAAGTAAAACTGCTGATGCTTCTGCATTTCTTCTCATGTTCAGCTTTTCTGTCTATTCCAGCTATGCTTGTGTACCAGAGGTGCTCATCTGTCTGCTCAGGGTGAATTTGAACTGTTGCTAGTGTTTGAATTTGAACAGATATTTCATGTTTGCTGTATTAACATGTCTGCAGGAGCTTGAGGGTTGAAAAAGAAAAGCTGTAACAATCCTGGAATATGTAAACTGGAGCTTCTGCTCAGCTCTTTCTTTTAATCACAACTTAAATGCCAGATATCAATGTGTGGCTGTTTGAAAACCAGGATCGGGGCGGGGGGATGTAGTATTCCAGGAAGGTAGGTAAAGTTCATGCCTTCCTTTCTTGAGATATACAGGCATGTGCCCATTTGTGGAACTTCAGAACCACCTTCCACACATAAAATTAAGCTAAATTTTCACAAGGCCACTAATTCCTTATTCTAAGTTTGGAAGTGGAGGCTGAAGATGGTTAAAATCTATTAGTTGAATTCTCCTGGTTTAGTATTCTCCTGTACAATGTGCTAGTAGCAGAGGGGGAGTTCTGTATTAGAACTGTGTTAGTTCTGTATTAGCAAACCCTTGTGGGTTTGCACTGATGTGTTGGTCACACTCTGGATAAGTGACACATCACACACTAGTGCTTATTTAAGTGAATTTTTGTTGCATCTTTTTAGATCACCCTGGGGGTGGGAATATGGGACATTAGTTTTTAGGGACATATTTAACATTTGTGGACCTGTTTCAATATGTTTCCCTGTTGGAAGCACTGTCTTCCAGTTAAACAACTGAGCCCTTTAAAACCATATTTGGAAGTTAGTGTGGGTTTTGCCTGGCATAAAGGAGGGCAGATGTTCCAGGCACATTCCAAAGGAGACAGTTGAGTGCACCAGGGAATCAAGTGCAGGCATCTGTATGCTGGGTTTTCCCCACCCTCAGTTAAATTAATAAGAACTTTAAGCTACAAAATATGGATCATTTGCAGTTCTATTGGAGTGTTGAGATGCAGGCAGCTTTGGTAGAAGAAACGTCACAATTCTTTTGTATGTGGTGATGCTTGCAAGATGTGGCAGCACTTTGTTAGGGGTGCTTTGGTCATTTGGTTTGAGGTGTGGGTAGAAGCAGCAGTTCTGAAGCATTGATTGGTTCTGTGGAGTTAATTCAGTATTGAGGTGAATGTGTATTATTCTCTGTGGAATTCAGCACCTCTGGAATATCAATGTTGGAATTAACATGAAGTCAATTGTATTTTGAAAGAACTAAATCCACTCAGGCTTAGCCAAATTCTGAAAATCATTCTTGCTTTGTCATCGCTGTGGTTTTAAGAATGTTCCTTGATTTCAGTTAAGAATTTATTTGTGTTTTGTTTTGGGTTTCCAGAGTTATTTTCTCTTTCCCATTTTTAGATCGGGAGGAGTGCGTTTGTGACCTCCTCTTCATCTCTGCCTTCCTTCCCCTCCACGCTTTCCTGGTCAAGGGATGAAAGCACACGAAGGGTTAAGTACCTTCCCGATTGGTCCTTTTCCTGGAGGAGGTGGCCATCTCCCCAGAGCTGTTCTGCCTCTGTCTTCTCCACTTTTATGCTGACTGCTTGCATGGAGCAGTGTTGCATCCCTCTCTTCTGCCACACGCTGTGGATACTTGCCTGTCTCTAACTTCAGCAGCTTTAACACCATGCACAGTCACTCCAGATCACTTCTTCAGCTGCATAACACTGAAAACAGCCAGAAGAGAACTTGGCTGCTGTTTGGGAAGTAATTTGGCAGATGCTCACTGCTGTTTTATAAGCCGATGTGTAACTCTTCCTCCTGACTAAACGCACTGCATGTGGCCTCTGAAGCTCTCTGGGCCCTGCCTTTAAACCTGCTTTCTCTGGGGGCTGCCAGTTTGCATCAATCCAGACCGGTCCTGATTGACTGTTGATCTTACAGATGTTCATTAGTTTGTTTGAAGTGGGTTCCTTAAACCTCCAAACAGCCATTTCTGTTGCCCACTGAGACACTGTGGGGTCAGTGAGCCTTATGCTGCCCTTCACAGATGAAAGACTGAGTGGGTACAGGAACTGATTTTAGCAAGACTCCTTTAGGGCAGATTAAAGACACTGAGAGTATGTAGAGGAAGCTGATATTGGTGTTCCTTTGGATCTACAGAACTTTGTTCTTAGGGGTTTTGTTAGCTATAGTACTGATTCTAAGAATAAAACTGCAGTGTTACCAAGAAGTGTTAAATGCATCCTGTCAGCTGATATTATTCCAAGGACATTGCCTTTGTTGAGGCCTCATATGAGCTATTAGTTATGTAAAGAAGCCTCATCCAGCTTTTAAACTGTTCTTTTCTCGTAGTGGAAGACTTAAATCTAGTCTTACTCAGATTAATCTGCTAGAAATGCCCCCTTGCAGAAGGACACGCTTAGCAAGACCAGCAGTTCGATAGGCTAATCTATCCATCACAGCTTCTTTTCAGGCTGCTTTATTTGAGATCCTTGAACTAATTGCAAGTCACACATTCAAGAGAAAGGGAAAGCCCTTTGCATTTGCAGCTCTAGAATAACATCTTTGGTTGAGAAGGGGCTGTGACTGAAGTGCCAGACCCCGAGCAGGTACAGCTTAACATGTCACACGCTGACGAGTGCTGAAGATGAACAGCCCATGGTCTTGTGCTGCTGTTTGGCCTGAGCTTGCACTGCTTGCCAAAAGTACCTTCACCACCAGGATGAGTGGAACACATTTCAAGATCTGTCTGGTAAACCTCTCTGACTTTGAAGCAAATACAAATACAAGGTCTTTTTGGCTGGTTTTAGGTGTTTGTGTCTCATTTCTTAGAAAATAACAAGTAGCTTATACCTGTTTTGTTGTCTCATGCGTTCAAGACTTAGGCTTTGCTTAGTTCTGTATTAAAAGAAGACTTTCTAAGAGTAAACTTGAGGGAGGTGTTTGCATTCCTTTGTGAGACTTACCTGAATTTGAAAAGGTCTTTCAAGAAGAGTTCTCTCTTTTTGCTCTGCTCTTTCTGTGTGGTTACGATGAGGAAATTGGCACCGTTTCCTTCTGTTTCTCGTGCAAGTGTTGCAGTCTCCCGTCAGATTTTACATCATCCTAAGCTTCTCAAAAATCCAGGCTGTGGGTTTCGATGTTGAACGTTCACACATTGGCCTCTTCCTGCCAGGACACAGACCCTGCTTGTTAAATTCCTGTGTCCCATTTTGTTTTGACTGTACAGCATTTGGACATCTCAGTTGAGAAAGCGTCAGATTTGCCAGTAGGGCTGGATGATAAAACTTCCAAGGGATATCCTGCTTGGTCAGGTACAGATCTGGGTTTGGCTGCAGCTGGGACCAGGACTGGGTGGTACCAGAAACCTGCAAAGGTTTTGTTTGGTTCTATTGTACTCTGATTCTCTACCCTGTTACTGATTCCATAGTTCTTGTAATTCATTGCTGTCAGTTGTGTTTCTATGTAGAGCTTTACCACTGGTCGTGTTGTTCCCCTCTGTCTGGGAGAAGGGAAAGGTCAGATTTGACATGTAATAGTTCTGTATCTTCAAAATGTGTCACTTTATAGTTGATCTCCACTAGCCTGAGAGGTGAGCGTTCAGGGATGTGTTTGTTCTTTCCTTCTATGCAGAGTAGCTTTAAAATGGATGGGAAGTGGGAAAGTGTTCACGCTCCAGGTGCTTCAGAGTTAAGAACTGCTGGTTTCAATATTGGATGAGTGCTTAACACAAGTACTGGATCTTAGCCAATGAAAACCAATTCCTGGACGCATTTTTGGCCTGTCCTAGAGGTAGAAGTATTATTTCCTAAATGTCTGGATCAGGAGTGCAAACTGAGAGTGTCTCTTTGTCGAATACTTGAGATTCCCTCACCTTGATGTCAGAGTTTCTGTAAAGCTCCAAGGCTGGTTCTTCAGTGGGAATTGTGGAGGACCCTGTTATTGAGCAGTGTGTGTGACCATGGCAGGAGCTGATGCAGAGGCTGCTCTTGTGTGGAGTGAGGCAGATGTGGTGTACTGGAAATGGTTGAGCCACAGCAGGCACTTCTGATGAGCTTTGTAGTTTTTAAGACAGGAGTAGGTGGATGTGTGTTGATGCTGGGGCCTGGCTGAGGGATGGGGATGTGCCAAGCTGCCTCCTATCTGCAGTGGGCCTCAACTCTCCCTGTTTTGGTCTTGCATCCCCATTTCAGCCTCCAATCTGCAGTGGGTCTTGGCATTCCCAGGCACACGGGCTATAGCAGGGTCATGGAGCTGGCATAGCATGAGGCTCATCTTTCTTAACCAAACACCAAACCAAGTCTGTATTCACTGCAGGCCTCCAAGCTGGAGAAGCAGAGCAGCGTGTCTGAGGGCGACTACGACAACCCCACCACCCCCCTGGAGCTGGAGGAGACAGGGTAGGTGCCATGGTGCAGAGCTGATGCTGCGGTGATGCAGTGCTATTGGCACAGCCCCACGCTGCCTTGACACCAGAGCTGACCTCTGCATGGTCCTTTGCAGGTCGGGCAGGAAGGGCCGGCAGAGGAGCATCATCTGGCAAGGGGAGGGATCCATCCCTGAAGACACAGACACAGCTCCCAGCTCCAGTTTGCCCAGTACGGAAGATGTGATTCGGAAAACTGAGCAGATCACTAAGAACATCCAGGAGCTGCTGCGGGCGGCACAGGAGAACAAGCACGACAGGTAAGGTGTAAGGGAGAGAAAGCTCTGGAGTTTGGGGGAAAACCAGGACAGTTCGTTGGGTGTTTTGGGAAGGATGCTACACCCCATGCTAACACTGGAGATGCTGAATTCACCCCTACAGCGCATGCAGGCCACAGGGTGAGCAGGGGTGAGTGACAGGCAGTGGAAACACATAATCCCATCCAAAATGTCAGTGCTGCTGTGTGCAAGTGGGTGCTGCCAGCAGCACTGTCTGCCCATCCTGCCTGCAGCTGGTGGGTGCTGGTGAGCACAGCACTTGTGAGGTCCTGCTGTGAAATGGTGGTTTAGATGTAAATCAAATGTGTTGGAAAGAACGTGGAGCTTCAGACCTCTGTGTCCTTAGGCAAGGACACCCACAGAAGCGTGACAGCAGCACTGGGTCTTGTGTCAGGAAAAATCATGAAGTCAGGGAGAATTTGGCTTTCCTACTGAAAGGTTAGTATGGATAACACACTGGGAGAAGGTAGTTTGGACTGTGGGGTTTAGGCACAGAGCTAAGTCAGCAGGACTCTGTCGGGTGGCACATGGCACCAGCTCCCTCGGGAAGCTTTGGCCCAACTGAGCAATTCATTTTCCAGATAATGGGGAGTGAGTAAAATGGATGCTGCCCTTGACCTTGTCAGGGGCTGCTCCTGCCCTGTTCCTCTGGAAGGCTGTAAATAGGAGTTAGGCCTTCCTGGATCTGGAGCAGCTTTGGGCTCTGAGAAGCAGGAGGCAGCTCTGGTGTTCTGTGCCCATCCCGGGTTCTGTGCTCATCTTTGCCCATGGGAAGTGGCTGGTGGCTCACGCCTGGCTGGGAGGTGCAGCGGGGCCACTTCTGCTCCGTGTTTTTCCCTTCTTGTTCTTTTCTATTTTTGGAATCCTCTCCTCACGCTGGATGGCGAATCCTGGTGTGTTTGTGCTGAGCTCCGTGCCCTTGGCCGTAACCTTTTCCACTGCAATCCCTTGTTGCTTGTCTCTCTCAGAGGAGCAACAGTGAGAGGAGTTTTAATTGAGTTTGGGGTTTATGGATATCCCAGTTTACAAGAACCCTTTTACAGTTAAATTAAAAAAACTTCTAGCAACCTGTTCCCATCTTTTTGGTTTCTCTCCTGTACCACCTGTGGAGCGGGCTGTTTGCCAGCACCAAAATGAGTGTAATCCTGCAAAACATCAGCTGTGAAGCTGCTGTTCTGTGTGCTCCTGTCCCCTGGCATTGTCTCAGAGGGCTGGGGTCACGCAGGACATGGAGCAGGCTTGTTCTGCCATCCTCTCCTTGCAAAAGCGGGTTGCTTTCTTATCAAAGTGAGATCCGTAGGGATGCAGCAGTGCATCTTCCAAGCTAGTACTGGGAACACTGTAGATAAAAATCACACAGTGAATAGATTATCAGAGAAGTAATGAAGTAATGCGAGACTATCACCTGTTAATGAAACAACTTCCTTCCTTTCCTCCATGTTTTCCTCTCTATTCCCTGCACTGACTCAAGCAGACCACTCAAGCGCACATGGACTGTGCGCAGCCTCAGGCACGGCCTTGGCTGTGCTGGGAGAGCCCCCCTGAACATCCAGCAGCCCCGTCCTGCCTCCTGGTGCTCCGGCCTCTGCCCCTGCCTCCCAGGCACAGTGTCCTTTCTCTTGCTCTCTGCTGCCTCTTTCCCTCACACACCAGCTGCACAGGGGTCATTGAAGGCCATGCATGAAGTGCTTTGGGTGATAGTGGTCAGCTCTGGGGTCCTCAACACAAGAGGGATGTGGAGCTGCTGGAGTGAGTCCAGAGGAGGCCATGGAGATGCTGTGAGGGCTGGAGCAGCTCTGCTCTGGAGCCAGGCTGAGAGAGCTGGGCTGGGTCAGCCTGGAGAAGAGAAGGCTCCTTAAGGGGAGACCTTAGAGCAGCTCCAGTGCCTAAAGGGGCTGCAGGAAACCTGGAGAGGGGCTTTGGATGCAGGGATGCAGGGACAGGCCAAGGGGAATGGCTTTAACCTGCCAGAGGGGAGACTGAGATGGGCTCTTAGGCAGAAGCTCTCCCTGTGCAGTGATCCAGGTCAGGGCCATGTCCCTCAGTCACCAGCCTGAGCTCTGTGCTTTCCTTGGAGCTGTTTGGAGCGGATTGGCCCGAGCAGCTCCCGCTGCGATGGGAAGCGCTGGAAGCGGATGGGGAAGGTGCGGGAATCACAAGGCACCGAGCGGGATGCATCCCTGGGATGCTTCGGATGTCACAGCGTGGCTCGGGGGGAAGCAGGAACCTGCAGACTCAGCTCAGTGGGGACAGATGTGCAGCATGGTCCCCTCAGTGCGCAGGAAGTTCCGCTTCCTCAAGCCGAGCACTTCCACCATAGAGAGGGACGTGAATTCCAGCAGAGCTTTGCTGAAATCCCGCTGGAATGAGGCAGGGATCCATGCGTGTGAGTGGCACCGGCTCCGGAGGGGTGGGAAGCAGAGCCCAGTTTAATGTCCTGGGATCACAGACGGGTTTGGGGTGGAGGAAACAGAGCTTGGGCAGCACAAGGAGGTGTAAGGCTGGAGAGGAATGTGACAACCCGGTATCTGAGGATCATGGACTGTGATCCGATGGGAGAGCATCACCACATCCCGCAGCACATGGAGTGCTGCCCTGCCTGGTGTCCTGCTGGGATGTGTGGAATGCAGTTCCTCTTCTCGCACTGTGGCTGTGTCAGAGCCCAGCAGAGCAGTGACAGCCCCGGGTCTCATCGCTCCGGGGTCTCGCCTGCCTGGAATCTGGCTCAGGTTTAGGTGATGGGGACACTTTGGGATCCTTCTCCGTGCCTCAGTTTCCCTTCCATGGGAAGAGATGGACATCATCTGTGAGGGCCATTTCCATACGTGAACAGAAAGCGGCTCCTGGGCCTTCAGGAATAGCTGTGTGTGGTGGCTGATTCCCAGTTCTTGGAGGGGGGATAGAAGGCAGAAGGATGGAGGGGGACCTGCAGTGCCTGTGCGAGTCCGGCTGCTCAGTTTCCCTGTGACTCAAAAGCTGGTTACAGCATCTTAGCCAGCATCTTTGTTTAAATCCTATTGGAAAACTCATGGGGAATTCCTGAAGGCGGCCTCTGTGGTATCCATCCCTACAGTGTTCCTGTCACACCATGGCTAATATGGAATGTGTTTGGGAATGGACCTGGGGAGCTGCCAACAGCCCCTCAATGTCCCTCTGAAAGACAACCAAGAAGAGCTTCTGCTAGGGAAGGCCAAGCCCTGGAAACCTTCCATGAATCCAGGTCTGCGGGGGCCAAAGCACCGCCGTGATGCGGGCAATCCCTGGGGAATTCTGCCCGGAGCCCCTTGGCAAGGGGAGCGCAGCCCAGGGCAGGGATGTGCTGGATGCGCTTCACCCTGCATCAGCTGTGAGCATCGGCTGCAGCGATGGTACCACCTTGACCAGAGCATGGCTCCCGTTGTGCCGGCTCCAGAGGAGCCGCAAGCACGGATGGGGATGCTCCTTTAGGCAGCGGATCCAAGTCCCCCCCATCCCAGCATCCTGGTACCCAGGGTCCACTCTTGCTGCTGGGGGGAATCCTGCTCGTTCTGAGGGTCCACAAGCATCAGAGCTGCGTTTGTTTGATCCCCCCTCCTTGCCCTGGTAACTTTGGGGGTGGGAGAGGCCGTGAAATCCCAAGGGAATCTGCAGCAAACCTGGGAGACCGGGATTTTCCAGTGACGTTCAGAGCTGCCATGGTGCAAATCCCCTCTCATCCCCCCCAGAGCCACGAGCGGCACTCCCCAGTAACGGTGCCATTGCTGCATCATCATCCTCACTGGCACCAGGTTTGGGTGCCCGGTAACAGATGGGAGGTGCCAGCACCCATCCCGCACCCATCCCGCACTCATCCCGCACTCATCCCGCACCCATCCCGCACCCATCGTGCACTCATCCCGCACCCATCCCGCACCCATCGTGCAGCCATCCTGCACTCATCCTGCACCCATCCCGCACCCATCCCGAGCAGCTCCCTCTGCCAGCTGCAGGGCTCTGATGCTCTTTCCTGTTCTGCAGGTGAAGGATGAAAAGACCACGCAGGAAGTGTTCGACCTGAGCGATTACGAGAGATGCGAGGAGCTCAGGAAGTCCAAAAGCCGGAGCAAGAAGAACCACAGCAAATTCACCCTCGCCCACTGCAGGCAGCCCGGCAACACGGTGCGTGCTGCTCCAGCCCCGCCACGATGCTCTTGGTGCAGGCCAAGCTGCTGCCAGGCTCCCTGCCCCATGCCTGAGCCCATGCAGGGCTCACAGCACCAGGGAGATGGGGATGGAGCAGCGGTGTTTGTGCTGGGACAGCCTCTGGGGTCCTGTTTAGCTCCGGAGCCCCTTCCCTGGGAGCTTTGGGAAAGGAAAGGAGTTGGAATATGTGCCGGGAGCAAGGGCAAAGGCATTTCCCTGCGGAAGCAGGCAGCTGTGGTTTAGCTGAGTGTGCTCCTCTGTTCTTCCATCAGGGATGCTGATGGGCCTGGGCTTTGCTGCCTGGATTTGGCACGGGAATTGATCCCAGGAGTATGCTTTTCCCAGAGGAAAGCTCCGGGACGCTGCTACCCCGGAACAGGGCTTCCCATGGGCTGCAAGAGAGAGCCAGAGGTGACTGCAAAGCTGCCTCTGGAGCCTCCCTTTACATTGGTCAAGCCCTAAGGATCCTGGATGTGGTCCTGAGCAAGCTGCTCCCATGGGAGCTCTCCCTGCTCATTGCAGGGGCTGGAAGTGGAGGAGCTTTAAGGCCCCTTCCACCCTGTTCTGTGGTTGCAGGACTTTAACCCCGAGTGCATCAGAGGATGGGAAACCCAACCATGGGGTCCCCCAGCAGCCCCTGGCCAAGCCTGGGGTGCTCCCAGCTCAGGCTCACGGCAGCAGCAGATGCCCATAGAAGCTGCTCCATCGTCTGATGGGGCCAAACCCCAGCCCTGTGTGGGCAGGCAAAGAGGGGGAAGGAGGAGCTCAGCCATGGGGAAGTGAATTGTGGTGGTGCTGAGCTGGGTGCTGGGAGGAGCCGTGCCCTGCTCTGCCCCATAGCACACATGGAGGGGTCAGTTCTGCTCTGCACTTCCCATCCGGACCAGCTCCGTGTGGCTTTCCTATGGGCAGGGACAGGGTGAAAGCATCTCTGTGCTGAGCTCGGTTCCCTCTTCTGCAGGCCCCAAATCTGATCTTCCTGGCTGTGAGTCCGGAAGAGAAGGAATCCTGGATCAATGCCCTCAACTCCGCCATCACCCGGGCCAAAAACCGCATCTTGGATGAGGTGAGCAGGGCGCGGGGGGCCAGGACCCTGCACTTGTCTCAGCTTCAACCTGGGTGAGGACTTTGGGCTGCTGGAGCAGCTCCTGCCCTCTCCAGCTCCTGTTGGAATGGGGTGCGGAGCCATTGGGGTTTATGCCCTCCAGCACAGCACCTATGGGATGGGCTCGGGGGTAGCTGCATCCTCCCAGCACTGACTGCAGCTGCCCAGGCTCCCCGGCCCCACTGCGATGCGTTCACTTTGGAATGGTGGGAATGTGTCTGGAAAGGTTTCCCAGGGCTTTGGAGAGCCTTTTTCCCTCCCATCCTCTGCTCCTGTTTGCCAAGAAGCTTTAAGCAGTGGCACTGAATGAAGGAATTGAGTGAAAACCAATGTATCCCAGAGCACCCCCATGGCACCACATGGGCATCCCACCTACCCGAGGCACAGGCTGGTGCCACCACTGGGGTGAAGAACAGGACCGTGTGCATGCAGATCCTTCCCTACTGGTCAAGGATCAAACCAGGAATGCTGAATCCTGCTTTCTCATCCCTGTGTGGCGCATGCATTGCCATCAGGACAAGGCTGGTGCTCCAAAAGGAGGGATGAGCATCAGGAGGCATCAGGGCACTGTGGGACAGCACCAGGAGGAGCCTGGAGCACTTGGGGTTTGTCTCAGGTCTGTTTGGCTCCCTGCAGTCCAGGGATGCTGGGATGCTCTTTGTCCTCCTGGATGCCGGGATGCTCTTTGTCCTCCTGGATGCCAACACAAAGGCCTGTAGTGAAGGGAAAGGCAGATCAGAGCATAGGAAAAGCTTTAAAGCAGGAGGCAGCACAGAAACAGGGTGTAAAGTGCTTCCAGGACAGACTGCACCGAAATCCGTTCACATCCAACAGGTAACGGCCAGGAATGGCTTCAGGAGATCTGATCCCATCAAAGCACAGAGGGGAGGGAGCAGGGAAACATTCCCAAGGCTCTTCTGAGCTTCCCACACCCCATTCCCTACAAATTGCTGTATGAGAATCCCTGTAAGCACATGGACCAGTGAGTCCAGGGCCAGCGGTGGCCCCTGGGAGCAGTGCTGAGGATGCTGGCCCAGCGGATGTGGGAGAGATTCATCCCCAGCACACGGCCTGGTCACAGGGAGAGGGAATCCTGTGGGAATAAGTGAAATAAGGAATGGGTTTGGCTCCACAAAACCCTTCATACTCTGGGAGATGAACTCCAGGCCTATCAGAGCCCTCGGAGCAGCTCCAGTGCCTAAAGGGGCTCCAGGAAACATGGAGAGGGGCTTTGGACACATGGAATGACACCATGGAATGACGTGTGCCGGAGCAGGCACCAGGAGCGGCTCCCGGCTGCTCACCCCCCTGTCCCCCTCAGGTCACTGTGGAAGAGGACAGCTTCCTGGCCCACCCAACGCGGGACAGAGCCAAGATCCAGCATTCCCGACGCCCTCCGACCCGGGGCCACCTCATGGCTGTGGTAGGTGCCCCAGATCCCAGGCTCCTCCTTGGGTGCAATTCCCATTCCGGTTGTAGGGAAGCTCGACAAGAGCTGAGCTCTGAGCTCTGTCCTGAGCCCAACATTGTCCTGAGGGTCCTCGGGTATCGTCCTCTGCTCTTGTGGCCCATTGCACTGTGCAAAGCCTTTCGCATCACTGGCATGTTCTCCTGGTTTCCAATGAAATGCTCCTTCAGGATCCCAATGGAGAGGAGCCATCCAGCTCAGGTATAGCTGGAGATGGCTCATCCAAGGCCGTTCAGCTAGAACATATGTGGGGCTCTGTCACTACACATGACAGTATTCCCAATCCCACTTTGCATCAGGTATAGCTGGAGATGGCTCATCCAAGGCCGTTCAGCTAGAACATATATGGGCTCTGTCACTACATATGGCAGTATTCCCAATCCCACTTTGCATCAGGTATAGCTGGAGATGGCTCATCCAAGGCCATTCAGATAGAACATACATGGGGCTCTGTCAAGACACATGACAGTATTCCCAATCCCACTTTGCATCAGGTATAGCTAGAGATGGCTCATCCAAGGCCATTCAGCTAGAACATATATGGGCTCTGTCACCACATACAACAGTATTCCCAATCCCACTTTGCATCAGGTATAGCTGGAGATGGCTTGTCCAAGGCCGTTCAGCTAGAACATATATGGGCTCTGTCAGTACATACAACAGTATTCCCAATCCCACTTTCCATCCCGGCGCAGGCAATGGGCATCTTCTATGTAAGAGCCCCAAACCGTGCGTATCCCTGCGCCAACCCAGCTCTTCCTTGCTCCTGCAGGCATCTACCTCAACCTCCGATGGGATGCTGACCCTCGACCTGATCCAGGAGGAGGACGCCTCTCCCGAGGACCACAGCTCCTGCGAAGGCAGCTTCCGT
This sequence comes from Coracopsis vasa, assembly GCA_026283785.1. Taxonomy (NCBI): domain Eukaryota; kingdom Metazoa; phylum Chordata; class Aves; order Psittaciformes; family Psittacidae; genus Coracopsis; species Coracopsis vasa. Next base: position 6,494 of record JANHGB010059460.1, on the reverse strand, counting down.
GTGGACCTGGACAAGTCAATGGCACATCTCAGTGCCGGGCGGCACCGCTCCGGCTCCGAGGACACCAAGGCATGGGAGAAGGGCCGGACAGGGAGCCTGCCGCGGCGGGATGGGAGCGCATGGGATAGAGTGGGGCAGCGCAGCGAGGCCGTGGCCAAGGGCACCGTCTACACCCCGCAGGTCCCCAAAAAGCTGTCGCATTCCGAGAAGAACAAATGTGCCTCCATGGAAGAAATCCTGTCCCGGAGGGACTCTGCTTCCCAGCGGGCACCGAGGAAGGGGCTGGAGGCTCCCTTGGGCTCCGCGGAACCCGAGCAGTTGTCCCGGCTGCAGGAATTGGTTGCACTGAAACTGGAAAAAACTCAGGAACTGCTGACGGAGGTGAAGGGCTACGGGGAAGGCAAGAGGAAGCCCAAGGATTCCAGCACCAGCACCACCACCTCCTCCTCCTCCTCCTCTTCCTCCTCCTGCTCCAAGTCGGACCCTGACAGGATCCTGCAGGAATCGGAGAGGTTGCTGGGGGAGGCTTCATCCACATGGAGCCAGGCCAAGAGGGTGCTGCAGGAGATCAGGGAGCTGAGGGACCTGTACAAGGAGCTGGAGCTGCAGCAGTCGGACTCGCGGGGCAGACAGAGCTCACAGTACAGGAAGAGCATGATGTGAAGGCAAGCGGGGGGGGGGGGGGAGGCCATTTGGTCTTTTGGTTTTTTAATTATTATTAATATTATTATTATAATTATTGACGGTGTTCAAAGCGTGAAAAGGGGCCTGTTCCCCCCCAAAATCCCGCTTCTCAGAGCCCGGCCCCTTCCTTCCCTCCACCGCATCCCGGGTTGCGACCGCCCCGCGTTCCAATAAACTCACTGCCAGTTTCGTACCTCCTTTCTCCAAGAGCAGCCTTTGCACTGCGAGCCCCCGGCTTCTGCCGGGCCTGGAGGGCAGAAGCAAGTCCCTAGGGAATGGTCCTGCGTGCCCGGAGCAGCGCTGGGAGCAGGGGGACATGGATGCTCTTGTGCTGGTTGAGCCCTGGCTTTGCTGCTCTGAGCCCTGAGCATTGCAGCTCCTTGACCAAGAGCCTTGCTCCCTCCCTGTGCTCCTGGGAAGGAAGGGATAAAACCAAAGGAGTCGATCCCAGGAAACCCCCATCAGGCAGGAGCTGTCTTGAAGATGCCTGGAAGCTCTGGCCTGGCACAGGTCCCTTCTGTAACCTCCTGTTCTTGGCACCTCTTGCTCTTGTGCATCCAACCTGTGTTCAACCCAAGCCTAGCTCTGCCTTCATGCTTCCCAGACCCCCTTGCAATGGGAGTTAGCAGCTCGATGTCTTCCTTTCCATGCAAACAGAGGATGAAAGCCTGGAATCCGTGAGCTGCCCCATCCGGGTTCTTTGGGGGGTGTTTTTAGGCTTTTCCATGTCCATTTCCTCTTCTGCCTTTGCTTTGGGGGGGAATGGAACCATCAGGGTTGTGCACAGGAGCCCAGAGCAGTCCTGGTGGGTTGGGTTCTGTCCCCATGCATGCACAGGCTTGGTTTCTGCAACAGAGAGTCCCTAAGAGCAGAATCAGGCCCAGGGAAGTGAAAGCTGAGCCCGTAAGAGAGCTCAGGTGCCTCCTCTGATGATGCCAAGCACTTGGTGGCTCAGTTTTCAGGCCTGGAAGCAGGAAGACAAAGCAAGGAGGAGGTGAAGCCTCTCCCAGGTCCCAAAGCCCAACCTTTGCTCCTTGTTTTCTAATGAAAGGATCCCAAATCCCTTCCCTGCACTGCAAACCATCCAGGACAGCATTGACCCCCCCGGTCACTGCTGGTGATGCTGGTCCTGGTTGACCTCCCTTGGGAAGGATGCTGGGTGCTCACCTGGGGCTGATCTTCACTCCTCAGGCTCATGATGCTGGTGGGAAAGCATTGCTTAGGGGATCCATTACTGCTGCTTCTCCCACTTTCCTGTTGGGATCACTTCTGGAATCATTCCTGGTGCTTCCTGAAGATCTCACGTGTTACAAAGCTCAGATCTGGCCCTTGCCACAACCCATCACTTGTCCCCCTGCTCCGAAGAGGCATCACCCTTGTCACAGCTCTGTGTGTTACAGGTTGGACCTGCCCCCTATCCAGCAGTTTGCTTCCTTCCCAGTTGTTTTCCTTCCTTTTCCTAGCACTTGAAGGATCCATTTGGATGCATCAGAGGAAAACCCCTAATCCTTAAAAGAAGGTAAAAAAGAGCCTCTCTGATAAAGCCCTTCAGCTCTTTGATGGGGAGAGCAAGAGGAACATGCAGATGTTTTCCAGATGTGGCGCATCCAAGCCTGGAGGCTTGGAGAGCCCTGGGCTGGGAGGGGTGTGGGTTGTGACTGCTCCATGGACTGGTGTCAGCATAAAGCATGGAAATCCCCCTGCTCCTCATCCTAAATAACCTTAAGCCTGTCCTAGGCAACACGGTGATAACAATGGAATTATAGAACCATGCAATGGGTTGGGTTGAAGGCACCTTAGAGCTCATCCAGTTCAACCCCATCAGGCAAGCACAAGAGGGGATTTAGGACTGGTTTCCAAACAAGATCTCAGATCTGATCCATCTCCCTCCCTTCTCCCCATCTCAGCTGAGTAGGATCTCGTGAGGATTTACCATTTCCCAAATCGATTGGAAACGTTCCCTCTTGGAAAGCATCATCCGTGACAGAGCCCAGGGCAAAGGAATCGCTTAGGAAGGAAAAACCCGGAGTTCTCAGAGTAGAAAATGTCTATTTTTCACTTGGGAATATTTTTGTATTCTATAAAATGTGCATTTTTCCTTAAAACTCTCCAGAGAAAACATTCCCTCTTCCCAACTTCCCTTCCAGAAGCCTGATGCTGGTTTTTCCCCACAGGCAATTTTTACACTGTTCTCATTCAATCCCAAATTCACCTGGAATGGTGGAATTCTTCCCCAGGCAAATGCCCGGATCCAGCTGGGTCTGAGGAGCAAACTGGGAACACTTCAATCCAGGAGCCCCAGGGATGCACCAGAGCCAGCCTAGAGGCTTCTGCCCCTGATGCGATGCTCACATCATTCCTACATTAGGAGCCTCTGACCTGAGATGCTGCACAGATGGAAAGGATGGGAACCTCTCCCCTCTTCTCCCACCTGGAATTCTGCCCTCTTTGGATTCTCTTGTATTTGTCATCGTTTTCCCCTCTGTCAATCCCACGGTTGGGATTAGAGACAAAAGCCAGAGTGGCATGTGGATGCAAACATGCCAGTCACATCGTGCTGCTGCTTCTTCCCTCCTTGAGCGTGGGAATGACGAGGAAGCGTGGCTGGGAATGCTGGAGGGGACCATTCCAGAGGGAGGGAGAGGTGGGTTGAGCCCGTTTCCTCCCACCCATTCCTTGACAGATCCCACTTAGAGACACTCTTTAGCCATATAAGCAGGGGAGGAGGCACTGAACTTCATTCCCACCTTCTTGTCTCAACTGAGCCACATTGGGAAGGACTGAGTAGAAACTTTGCTCTTTTTTGCCCTTTTTCCCCCTAAAATCCCTACAAACTGCAATAATAAATGGATTCAGCCACACTTGCACTGGTTCTCTGGAGTCTCTTAGCGGGGAGGGCGGCTGCATGGGAACCGCCTGCATCCCAGTGCCTTACTGCCCCAGGGAATGGGGAGGAATTGGTGGTGCTGGGAGCAGCTTGGGAATGGCTTTGTGGTTTCATCAGAACACCCCCACGTCATCGATATCCTTGGAATCCTTTCCAAAGGTTCCAAGGTTTCAAACCCTCAGACACTCCTGGAAAAGTGGGATCCTTTTCAAAGGCATCTTCCAGTGGGAATTGCTCTCAGGATTTTTCAGGAAGTGAATAAACCAACACTGAGGATGAAGAGTTGTCCCAGTCCCGGGTCTCTCCACACCAGGATGAAGGGCAGAGTCCACTTGGAAGCTGAGAGCTTTTGGAATTTGCTTTCCTATCTCCTTGGTGCTTAAACCTTTCCCTCCCATCCCCTTCCCTCCTGCTGCACATGCCTGGGATGCTTCCCAGCCCAGCAAGGTCAAATGTGCCAGGTCATTTGTATGGAAGCATCTCCAGAATTCAAAGAGCAGGATCCCTTTGTGCTCCGTGCGCCATGGAGGGAAGCTCCAAGCCTGTTTTCCAAGGCTCAGCGCGGCCCCAGCACTGCAGCATCCATGAGCATCAGTGACAGGGAACACTCATGGTTGGGATCATGTAAGAGGAGAAGGCTCCTTAAGGGGAGACCTTAGAGCAGCTCCAGTGCCTAAAGGGGCTGCAGGAAACCTGGAGAGGGGCTTTGGACAAGGGATGGAGGGACAGGACAAAGGGAATGGCTTTAATCTGACTGAGATGAGCTCTTCCCTGGCTGCATCCTCCCCTCAGGATAAATCAGGAATGGGTTCTGGGTGACTGGGAACTGTTTGTATCTGAGCTGCAAGAACCTGTGGTGAACAGAAGGCCCTGGGAAGGAGCCAGCAGTGATTCCTGTCCATAAGCAAAGCCTCACGGCACGGCTCGAGCTCATTTCAGCTCTCTGAAGGTGCTATTCCTGTGCTCCAAGTCAGATTTACAGCCATGATACAAGCTCTTGGTGCTCCATGGATCCATTCTTTTCCTTTTTGACTTGTATTCCAGGTTCTCTTTTCCTCTTCTCAAAAAGGGGGATTGGGAGGGAATGGAATGGGTTGCTCCTGTGGGAAAAGCTATCTGCACTGATCTTTCTGTAAGTGAAACATTCCCTATGGACAGACCCTGGGCCATGGCTCAGTCTGCTCTTTGCTTTGCTGGATTTTAAGGCTGTGATGAAAAGAACTTCCTAAATTGAAGGAAAATGAGGAAAACCCAACAAAATGAGAAGTTTTCTTCCTGGTTTCTGCGTAACTGGAACCAAGCGATGTTCCCAGGCCTTTTCCCTGCTGATGAACTGGATCGCTGCACAAACTCTTGTACCATGGAAGGGCTCTGCTCCCCATCCAGGTGAGATGAACCCAGGCTGGGCAGATCCCGTGTTTCCTGCACCAAACTCATCTGGAAAGATCTGAAGCAGCAGCTCCCTCCTTTCCCAAGCTGGAATGGGCCTCATGAGAAGCTTAGAAAAGCAGCAGCAGGAGCTCAGAACCCAAGCGCCAGCCCCCTCTGTGAAGCAATAGGAACTCAAAGCCTCTGAGAAGAGCTTTCAAGAGTCAATGTGGAGTTCTTTGTCCCTGCTGATGTCTCCAGCTTTTGGGAATCTCCCCTCTTCTTGCCCTATTCAGCTTCCCAAAGGATCCATTTCTGGCCGTTTATTCTGGTACTTCCAAGATAATCTCAGCATCCCAGTACCAGCCTCAGGTCCCCTTCCTGTCCTTGTTCCTGCCTCTGATCACATCTCCCTACCCTTTGCCAGTCTTTTCCACCTCTGTCCCTGTGCCACCTCCCTGCCAGCCCCTTAGCCAGCCCCCTGCCTTTGATGGCAATTCCAAGGACACCGGCACGGTGCAGTGAATCCTAATGGAGCTCCAAAGCCAAAGGGAGCACAGAGGTTGCTTTGTGCATCCCGCATGGGGTTTTTGAGTCTGTCCATGCAGGAATAACATGGCACAAAGAGGGCACTTGGGCAGCAGAGGAGCAGCAAGGCCGCCATTCCCAGGAAGGAATGCTTGGATTGCGCAGTTGGCTCTGGGGATATTAAAGTTGGATCATGGGGAGGATGCAGAGCTCCCTGTGGAGCAGCACAGCACAGAACTGCTCTGAACCTGCTGATGGGCAAGGAATGCTGCTGAGAGTTGAGTCTTCCCAATGGGAAGCAGGGTGCTTCCATCCAGGAGTCCTGGAGTCCTGGAATCCTGTTCCAAGTCCTGGGACAGAGAGGAAAAACTAGAGCTTGGTTTGAGCTACGTTCAGCAGAATAAAGCCCAGCAGGAACAGAGCCACTTCCCCAAAAAAAGAAGGGAGAAGGGAAAAGGGAAAACCTCTGTCTCGTCCTATGGCAGATGCACACGTGGGCAGTGACCAGGAGTACACACGTGTGAGTGCTGGTGCTGGTGTCTCTTTAGGAAGGAGCCGTGGTTTGTGCTGTGCTGGATGGAGGGATGGATGAATGGGTGGATGGATGGATGGTGGATGGATGGATGGATGGTGGGTGGATGGATGGCTGGTGGGTGGATGGATGGATGAATGGGTGGATGGAGGGATGGGGGATGGATGGATGGAGGGTGGATGGATGGATGGTGGACGGATGGATGGATGAACGGGTGGATGGATGGATGGGTGGATGGATGGATGGATGAGTGGATGAGTGCATGGATGGATGGGCAGATGAGTGGGGGGATGAGTGGATGGATGGTGGATGGATGGATGGATGGTGGGTGGATGGATGGATGGATGGATAGATGGATGGATGGTGGATGGATGGACGGACGGTGGATGGATGGTGGATGGATGGATGGATGGATGGTGGGTGGATGGATGGATGGTAGGTGGATGGATGGAGGGATGGTGAGTGGATGGATGGATGGATGAGTGGATGGATAGA
>JANHGB010059459.1:3567-18989 GCA_026283785.1 Coracopsis vasa | reverse complement strand
CCGCAGCCCTCAACGTGAGAGCTTTAACATCAGAAATAACCGAGAAGTGCACCTTGTGTTGGGGCTCCCTGCTCCGCGGCACTCGGTCCGGGCTGTGGAGAGGAGACGGTCTCGAAGCACACCTGAATTTAGGCGGTAGCGGATTTGATTGATGGAAGGACAGGAGGAGCTGGCAGTGCTTCCTAGAAGGAAGGAGAGCCCAATTACCAGGGATTTTCTGGGGAATGCAGCAAAGAGAAAGCACCCGGCAGCCTTGGAAACTCATTCATTCAGAGCCAGGAAGGGTGGGCCCAGCTGATAATCATCACTTGTCCCTCACCACCCCTCTGCTGCAACGCGCAGAGCTGTAGCTGGGCTAACATTAGATGGGGATATAACAGAGCAGGGTCGGAGAATCACAGGATTGTTTGGGTTGGAAAAAACCCTTAAGATCAAGTCCAACTGTTAACCCAGCATTGTCAAGTCCACCCCTAAACCATGTCCCCAAGCCTCATATCTACACATCTGTTAAACACCTCCAGGGATGGTGATGCCACCACTGCCCTGGGTAGCCTGTTCCAATGCTTGAGCACCCTTTGGTGAAGAAATTGTTCCTAATATCCAACAAAAACCTCTCGTGGTGCAGCTTAAGGCCATTTCCTCTTGCCTTGTCTTGCTACTTGGGAGAAGAGATGGATACCCAGCTCATTCCATCCTTCTTTCAGGTAGCTGTAGAGAGTGATAAGGTCCCCCCTGAGCCTTCTCTTCTCCAGACTAAATCCCCCCAGGTCCCCCAACCATTCCCATCAGACTTGTGCTCCAGACTCTTCATCAGCTCCACTACTCTTCTCTGGACACACTCCAGCACCTACCTATTGCCTGTGCCCTGAAATAGTATCTAATTCAGAGAGTGGTGGAAGTGCTTTGTACAAGGGCCACAACTCCATTTAGTGTACTTTACCAGCTCTATAGATCCCCACATCACCCGATGGGCAGCACATCTTGTTTGGTTATCAGATGCTATGTGGAAGCCCTCAGGTCATGCAGTAACAGAGGAAGGTTCCACCTTGCACAGCCCCAAAACATGTTGCTGTGTGCTCTGTACACCCTGTGTAGGCCCAGGAAAGCACAGCAGAGATGCAAGTGAAGGCGATGCAGGCAGCAATGCAGAGAAGAACGAAGCTGAGGTCAAGTGAGCATCACCCAGAATATGAGATTTGACAGCCTTGGCCTCAGCAAAGCAACCCAGACCCAGGAGGCAGCTGCTGACATCCTCATCTCGCAGAGGAGAAGCCAAAGCAGAGCAAAGCAAATTGGCTGGTCCGAGTCAAAAATAGAACCTGAAGCACCTGCCTCTGACGCCTCTGCTTCAACTGTTAGTTCACTCTTTCCCTGACGTTTTCCCTACATCCAAGCTTCAGTCATTGCTTTCCAGTTCTGGAATCAAGCTATTTTGTCTCCTCTCTAATCTGTAGTTGCCTAGGGAGACAGGATGCCACCAGGAGAGCAAGAGGAGAAGGTGCCTATCAAATCAGGCTGGGATTTCAACAGGACGTCTCGCTTCTCTGTTCAGCTTCACTCCTAGTTTTCCTGCCTTGCCAGTTTGTATCCTTGGGTCCAAGTTTCTTTCCTTATCCAAATGGTGATGGAGTGATGCGGTGGCTTCCAGAGAGACTAGCATGAAGCGTTACATGCAGCCATGCAGTTTGTAAGGGGGAGTGTAAATTTAAAGCTTTAATGTTTTCAGGTGCTTCAGGGTAGGATTTCAAACCCCTCAGAAGTTAAACCTTCTCTTTTTTCATCAGTTGCACAATTTTATGCTGTACCTTATACATGCTAAATTGTTCTTATTACTGAAACTTCCATTTAATTGTTTAATTTACAGCCCTATGAAGGTCAGCACACCTGGGGGTATATTTTGCCTGCCAGTAGCCCATGGTATGCGCAGCAGCTCATTGTTTCTCCATTTCAGCAGCACAAGTCTTGATGTTAAAAGCACTTGTGGTTTTCTTCTTTCGAATTCAGCCATCCCGAGGGCTCTGTGTATAAACAGTCATATATTGTAATGACCATTATATTTTATGTTCCAGTAGTGACTCAGGGTGTCCTGCAATCCATTGTGTCAGGCATGGGATGCTCCCTGAAGAAGAGGCAGACCTGCACACCAAGGGGCCAGGATTCCCTCATGCTTGTGCATTCTGCAGCGCTGATGCAAAACCAAGGGGAGAATTGAGCCCGCTGGTTTCAATAAGATAAAGCTAGAAAAATTTCACAACTCTTAAGTCATTTCCTTGAATCATTTTGACAAATCTGCCTCTCTGACTAAACTTTCTCAGGGGAAATTCCAGGGAGAGAAGGAAAGATCATCCAGTGCCAGAGCTCCCGTAGTGATGTGACTGAAGTACCCATAGACATGAATTTGTGTCTTTGCATCAAGTGCTCTCCCACAGAGCTATCCCTCAGCTTTTGTTGTACCTGCTCTTCACAAACAAAGCTTCAGGATGAAAATAAATGTTGAAATCCCATCATTCAGCAGAGCAGCACTACTATTTCAAAAAAACCCCACATTTATTTATTGCCTTCCAATACCTAAAGGGGCCAACAATACCTGAAAGGGACTTTTGGCAAGGGCCTGTAAGGACAGGACAAGGGGCAATGAATGGCTTTAAGCTGGAAGAAGGGAGATTTAGATTAGATATAAGGAAGTTCTTCCCTATGAGGCATGGTGAGGCGCTGGCACAGGTTGCCCATAAAAGCTGTGGCTGCCCCATCCCTGGTAGTCTTCAAGGCCAGGTTGGATGTGGCTTGGAGCAACCTGCTCTAGTGGAAGATGTCCCTGCCCATGGCAGGGGGTTGGAACTGGATGAGCTTTGAGGTCCCTTCCAACCCAAACCATTCTATGATTCACAGGCAAACAACCCTGCACTGAAGATCCCAGACATGGAGAAGCACAGGAGACACTTAAGTGCCTATGAGGACTTGTTAATTTTACCCTGACTTTCACTGAAACCATTACATGTACAAAGCTGATGTGCAGTCTCTGACATTTCTGGGCTATCACATTTGCCCAATAAAGCTCTTACTGTATACTACCCTCCCATTATATGTGATATGATATGTATCTTGTTTTGAAAAGTGGCTTCTCACAGATAGTCAAAACTGTCTCCACTTGAGTGATGCATTATTCTGATTTCGTGAGTATTTGCATTAGCTGTTGGGATCACTAAAAAGCTTCACAGCTGTTTTCTTTTAAATTGTCCTGCAAACTGAAGCATTACACAAAGTAATGTGAAAAACAAGGGAATACTCATATATGCATCTGGGGAAATGAAAAAGAGGAAACATTTTGTGTTTTGTTGTTATCTATATTGTTTGAATAAAGACAGCCAAAGCATTCCATTATCTTTCCATTTTATTACTCAACAGCAAAGAAGCTCCTCTCTCCAAAGAGCTGATGAGACACTTGATTTGCCATGTATTAATAGCTTGTGGTTCCTAAAGCCCCAATCCTTCACTTTTCCCCCAAAGGTACCTTTTCAAAGGCCATATGAAGTGGTGACACCAGGACCCCAGAAGTCAACAAAAGCTTCGGAGTTGAATCCTTTCAGTCTTTTCCCTACCACATGCCTAGAAATCCCTGCCAAATCTATCCCTTTGCCCTGCCAATGTACTTGTGGGATCGGAGTGGTGGCAGAAACAACTATATTCGAAAATACAGTTCACCTTCATGACTGTCAGCTTTCAGTTCTGTGATTTCCATCATCTCAAAGATGCAGCCATAACAAGAACCTAAGTTCTTACTGTTCATTCAAGCTGACGCTATAAATAGCCTGCTGCATTTGGTGGCATAGCACAGAATTCCAGCACTGGTGGGAGAAACAAGATTAAAGCAGTGATTTAAAGAAAAGCTGTTTTTTTCCCTTTGATTACAGAGCTGCTGAAAAAACTTATCTTGAGGATCAGTGACTGCTTAGGCCTCACCCATTCTAGGCCAAGACTGAAGTTCAGAAACCTCATGTAAGCAGCTTTTAACTCACTACGGTCTTGCACAGTTGCAATGATTCAGACAAGTGGTTCCATGTTTTCAGGTATTTGTTATCCAGTTGAGAGCCACTGCAAAGCCTCTAATACCCAGCAGATTCTGTTGTATCTCCTTAGGTGAAACATCTCATCTATCTTTAGACATCTGTATCCAAGCCAGCTGTCTAGACTTCCTATATAATGAGTGCAGAGGAACAGGCACTGGGGTGGAATTCCCCTCATCATATTGCAGACATCTAAACTGGATTAATTGCTCTCTAACAACACTCACTTCCATCCATGAATTATAGGGGTAGTTGAGAATTAGGCCAAATGAGATATTTAAAGTTAAGTGATATGTATTCCACTCATCTTCCTTCCAGAAATGCTCAGCACAGCTGATGATGCTGATTTGGGTGCATGTAGATCAGATGTGTAATGGGTACGTTCTTGTCTGAAGGGCTGACTTTGTGCTGTTTCACTTGAAAGAAATGAGACTGTTGGCCAGGATTCAACACAGGCAAGATCTGGCTCCAGGACCCTTCAGGGAATCACACACGGCTTGCACAGTGTGATGGAAAGTGCTCTGAAGGAAGGCCTTTCTGCCTGGCTTACTGCTGTGTGTTCCTACACACTTGTTAACATAAAAGAAACTGTGGGTGGAAATATATTGAAGGATCATGACAGTTCTCATTAATTATGAAGATCAAGAGGAGTTCTTACTGCTTTTTCAGTGTATTTCCTATACTGAAATTAGTGCATTAACTGTTACTTAAACTTCAGCCATCAGTATAATTTAATCATTAGCACAGTCTGGTTCCTGTTACTCTACATTTTTCAAGTAAACTACCCTGCTGCAGTAGCAGTGACTGAGCAATGTGGGACAGCACTCCACACAAATGCAAGACAATGAAATGGACTACACTGCAGGGTCAAAGAAATAGTGTAATTTTCATCACAAAGACTGTTTCCTATCCAGGAACACAAAGGCAAGTGGATTTTCAGAGAAATTCAGCATCTACTAAGTCAAGACCTTCTGAAATTCTCTTCTCTGATACCATGTTTGTTCAAATGACTTACAGAAGACCACAGTGGAAGAGGAGAAATTGGAATAGCTCTTTTTTAAAGGCAAAGCTGCAGCCTGTTTTATAAAGCCTCTGGTAATTCTCCGTATCCCCCATGTAGCCCATTTAACCCCAGAAAAATACAGGGAAACAAAGATCACTCAGAATGGGGCAACTCTGCGTTTTCCAGTTGTATGTCATGTACACCAGCACCAGTCATTTGCAAACCATCCAAGCTCTGTCTCTGTGCATTGCAAATCAAGATTCCTTTGGGCTCACATACTATTTTTCATTGTATGACAAAAATTAATCCCCTCTGCTGCTGCTGATGCTGCTCCAAGTATATGCCACTGGACCCTTCTCATTGTTGCTGGGGGTGTGAAGATTTATTGTTTTCTCTAACTCTATGGAACAGGGTTGGTAACAAATTGGAGCCAGCCTGTACTTTATGGGGAGAAAAAAGGAGTCTATTTTCCCTGTTGTTTGGGCCCTGACACAAGTACTATTTCAGACCAAGTAGAAGCACCAGATGTTTTCTACCAGAGCTACAGAATGTGCAGTGGCAAGGGAGTTTTTTCCTGTGCGTGAACTGGAGCGTGTTAGAAGATCAAAGATGAGGGATGGGAGCCAGGAGGAAAAAAACTTCCTATCTGTGCTTAGAACTTGAAAAGAGATTTCAGTACCTGCAACTGAAGCTATGTTTCTTGAGGGAAGGGAGGGAAATGAGCTCCGATTTCAGCACTTAGAGAAAAGCTAGACCTTTAAAATGCCTTCAGCAGGCAATGCATGGAGGTGGTTTGGACAAGTGGCCTCACTATGGGCACTGACCACTGAAACATCCAGTGCTGCCACTTTGGTTTCTTAGCCTTTAATTCTCCAGAAAAGCAAGGCTATCCCCAAAACAGGCACCGACACTGTAATTTAACAGAGGGCATGTTCTCCCAGAAGATCCCAAAGCACACAAGAAACATTCTTTGTAACTATTTTCAGATGAGAAAATTGAATCACAAAGACATTTATGTGACTTACAGTCCCATAAGTTCCAGTCACTAAAGCAGCCGATAAGCTGGCTGTCCCCAGCCAGCTTTGCAGACTGGGTGAGACACAAGTCTACGTTACTGAGCATTCCTAGGGCTTTGCTGGCTCCATACAGAGGTGTGGAATATTAGCAGTCTTCATGTGTTAGACAGAAAGAGAATGGAAAAGGTAGGAGGCCATTGACAGTACAGCTAGCTGCCCTTCACTGCCTGACCCTGACCCACCTCAGTGAAATACAACAGTAATGAGCACAGCATAAATAAGTAGCTGAAACCCCACAGCACATCTTGTTTTGGCATTGCTGCAGAGGAAAGGGCTGCTATCCTGGCCACAGGATGGGAATTAAACTGCATTTTGTTCTCTTTCCACCAAAATGTGCACTTCCAGCAGAAGCTCTTCTAGTCCAGAGGAACTATCTCCCATGTGTTGGAATTTCAGCTTCCCATCATAATATTTTTCCCATTCAACCATCCACTGATCCCAGCTGTCATTTTTCAGTATGACATTAGAAAGTTTAAGGAATCCATGTGATGTCTTTATAAAAAGGAGGTTATTTCTTTCTGCTGAAATAATACATCCTGTAGCAAGATGCCCCAACTGACCTCACTCACTAACTGGATATTGCTGCAGTCATTGCCAGGTGGAAGGAGCAGTCATGAGTCCCCCAAATCCCAACCTTACTCAAATAGATAGAGAAAGGTTGAGAAAGCCTGATCTTTGCCAGGTGTTCATTTTCATTTTAGAATATTTATTACAGAAGAACCTTTATAATGTGGATTTTGTCTGTCAAATGCTAGGACATAACCCAGATCCAGGAACTTACGCACACTGCTTCAGTTTCCTGCCAATTTAGTTTTAGAATTGCACCACAGAAATTGTATTATGTTCCAATAAGGAAGAATCACCATGAGGATGCTGCCAGTGTGGCTTTCCATAGAGCACTGTACAGACACCTGACAACTGGACTCTAATCTAGTTTCTGAGTTTACTGCTGGTATAAAATGGAAACTCCCTCCCTCTCAACAACTGTTTTCACTCACAGTGAAAGAGGAACAATGATACCAACCTGTCTGTAATTGCTTTAGCTGACCAGACCAAATGTGGAAGGTACACATTAAAATAGCTTATGCTGCCTACTATAATATTTGGCTAAGTCCTAAATACTCACAGACAAGCTCAACGAATGCTGCAAATGCTCAGAACTGGCAACTAGCCCTTATCTTCTGGGTGCACTACAGTCACTAACCCAACAGTCCTCACAGTGCCTTTAAAGCACAGGCTTACTCCAGTCCATAACTAAAAGCAAGCAGACACACAAGAACTGTGTTGAGAAATGGGATGCAGTAATTACACCCAATACCCCTGATAAGACTGCATTTTCCTCTCTACAAATGCCAGGGCTCATAAAATCAGAGAATCCCAGACTGGTTTGTGTTAGAAGGGACCCTAAAGCTTATCCAGTTCCAGCCCCCTGCTGCGGGCAGGGGCACCTTCCACTAGAGCAGGTTGCTTCAAGCCCCATCCAGCCTGGCCTTGAACACTGCCAGGGATGAAGCAGCCACTCCAGACAAGGCAAATGTACCATATGCATCTTGGATTTGGCTGGTAGAAAATGCCAGTGTGTTAGCTGTGAAGGTAGAAAAGAAAGAAAGAAAAGGAGATACATTTTGTGTTCTTTTACCCTCTTTAGAAGAAACAGAATCTGAGGAGTGTGGCAACAAATATAAAGTTAACAAGTGGAAAACTACAATTAAGGTAAATGAACCTGTGGAACTCAATGCCAGAATCTAGTAAAGGTAATTAAGATAATTATATTGCAGTAGTATCTATGTTAATTCTAATTAGAATAAGAAAGTATGAAACAATCCTTAACTCTTGATGAAAAATAAACACCTCTGAACTGATTCTATAATTGTTTGGCATTACCCTTAAGGCTTGACTCTGTTTTCTTGGAGCCTGTGATAACTGTCAGCTTCCTAGAGGCGATGTTCACTTAAACTTGCTTCTGGTCTGTTCCAGTAGGTAATTTGCCTGGACCTTTCATGTTATATTCTCTGCAATACATCTAAAAATGCTTGTAGCAAAAGAACAGAAACAGCCGGTTACTGAGATTTTTATTGAAGTAAATAAGAAATTAATAATAAAGATAATTTTTTTGTGAAAACCACTTAAAAATATGAATTAAGCTGTGGCACACCCATCTAGCATGCAAACAGTATGTAGAGCTAAAGAAAAGATACGAAGACATATGCAGACTGGGCTTAAAATGTCATGGAAACAGCTGCCCTCCCAACAGACTGAAAATTCATTTCCCTGTATGCAGGCAAGTACGTCAGAAACCCACCCACTCTCATCTATACCTCCGTGCCATACCAAAAGCTATGATATTTAAGCAGACTATAAATACTGACCCCAAAAATCCCCTAACAATTTATCAAATCTTGTTGTTTGATTGGTTTTTTTTTTTTGCAAGTGGGCTTGTTTTAAGAGATTATCAATACTTTGTGACATCAAGGTTATAAAACAAAGCCATGACCACATTGCAATTCCAGAGAAAATTGCCTTGAGGATGACATACTGCAGTGACCTTCACATCCCAGTAGTTAAGGAGCTGAAGTCTTGATTTCCCCCTTTACAATCTCCAGCTCATGCAGTTCCCCCTTCACAGGGCTGCCGTGACTGATGTGCGGAAGAACAGCCAAGGGGATTTGTAATGCAGGGTTCTGCCTGTTGTTACCATAGGAAATAAAGAGGATATTAGATGTTAACCCCTGTAAACAGCACTTCAAACTTGCAGGACAGTTTCACTCTCCCTATCCCCACACTGCCACAACCCCCCATATTGCTACATTTATAGATCAGTTTGTGTACCTGCTAGATCTACAAGTACATAAGCAGGTCCATCTGGGCAGCAGATGAAACAAGAACCTTGTTGGATTCACTCCATCACTGCTGCCTTGAGACTGTATTGTTTTGAGAGGTGTGGAATGCATCAAAAATGTTGTAAGCCTGTATCACAGAAGCAGACAGAAGGGTGAAATATTTCCCCCATACCAGTGTGGCTTGAAGGAGGTGGGTGTCATTCCCAGCACAAAACAAGACCTGTCCCACAACGACTTTGGCATTTGTTTTCATGGGAACTCTGCCTGCAGACTGCCAAAGCCATGGGCTCAGCTGGGCTGGGCTGTGCTGCCACCCAGCTCTGCTGGAAGCTGCTCTCTGCAGTGCAAGATGATTTGCAATCATTTTCCACCTCCACAACCCTCTAGCCTACAGCAGCCATTTGAGAAAGATGAGGTTTTTCACCCATTGCAATGAGAACACATCCAAGCACCCAACGCTGGGAAGCACATTGTGCTCCCAGTCTGATGATTTCAATAGGGAACTGAGGCCCCAGTTTAACAAAAGTCTTAAGTGCAGGTTTAACTTCATGTGTGGAAGCAATTCCCATGAAATTAGATCAGACACATCATGAAAGTTATCTCCATAACACTGTTGTACTGTGGCTTGCAGGTGCACAGCCCCCATCAGGATCAGGCCTTTCCCTGCATTATATTGTTTTGAGGCAGCAGAACACCGGTAAAATGGGATGCCATTAGAGATAGTACTAAGCTCTTAGTTTGCAAATCCTTTGTTTCTTCAAGAAAGATACACTTTGCAGATTTTTCCAATTCTATTCCTGCCTTTCACCCTCTTTTCCAGCTGCATAAGGAAGTCAAATCCTTTGCTCAAAGTTACACTGACTGATGTACTGGGGAAATAAAGACTATTTCTGGCAGCTGAGATGTCTTTTCAATCATTCATTTCCATAAAATTCTAGTTCTAGTAAACCAGGTTACAACCTACAATTTACACCTGATGGGGTGTGTCTAGTTCATCTGTACTGCTTTCACTCAGCGTGCATCTGTATGCACATGACATTCTGTAGCACTTTACAGTGAGGTTATTTTCAATAAGTAATAATAATATTTCCATTCTGAGATGACATTTACTAAGCACAGTTGTGTATATTACAATACACTAAAACAAGGGATGTTCACAAAGGCCATTTTGCTGTATTCTGGTTTTATTGTATCAAGCCTTCCCATCCACTAACAGTTAAGCCCAATGAAGCATCTCCCTGATAAACCGCAGAATCAAACCCGTTTGCATAGCTGCTATATATTCATTTTACAACAAAGATTATGTGTGCAGCTCTGTCTTTATTTCACTTCAAAACGTCTCCTAAGCTGAGGTATTGAGTGCAGGTGGCATTTCTATTACTGCATCATCTATTTACAGGAGATGAACTGAGAGGCAGAGAGAGCCAACAGCTCAAGCCCAGCTCCTTTTCACCCTAATGACAGTACATGAGATTTTCTGGCCTTCCAGCATCTTCATCACCTGATGTCAGTATGCATTTCAGAAGACTGTTAACTAAGAATTCACTGAGCAAAGAGGGTTGTCTTTAAAAAACAGTATAGTCACACGGGACTTATGGCCCACTCCATTTATATAGCCCTATCTGCTTGTGAAGCAACTTATCTCATTAAGAATCTTCCTATAGTGCAGCAATAAACAGTATCTTACATTAATAACAACTGAAATACTGAACAAATAACTTTAACAATTGCATTTGATTCATTTTAGCACCCAGAGAAGTGGGTGAAGTAACCGAATAACCACCAAATAACCATTGGAGGGGTGGGGGAATCTATGTTTCAGGTTTAGGGGTTTAAATTAGTATTTTTTAAATGTATAAGATGTTTTTCTAAGCTACTGGTCTATTTGTATTTAACCAAATAAACCTATATAGTGTCATACATGCCCTGCATGCACAAACATGTAAATACTTGCATATAGACATGTTCCTTAACATGCCTAAAACCTGCACAAATGTAATTGTGTAAGTAATGAGAGGAAAAAGTCCATTATATTCAATGCAGTGGGCAAAGGCCACATTCTAGGCCAAAACTCTCTATTCTTGGGCAAGACATTTAAAACCTCCCTGTTTCAGTTTCACCACCAGTATACTGGCAGTTATCTTTTCACCAGCACACGTGCTGCCTGGATGAATGAAGTTTTTAATCATTCACTTAAAGATTCTATCAAAATATCACTAGCAAGTATACATGCAGAATTGGAAAGCTAAATCCTTATTATAAAAGCACACTTATATCTAGCAGACTGGCCTGTTCTAGGCTGGTAGGAGTACTGAATTCAGGCTATGCTAAGAGAATGATTGAGAGGGAATGGTGTAGCAATTGGTTGCTGTTCTCAGCTCTGGTACCAGTCTAACAGTCAAAAGCAATACCTGCACGAAAAGCTTTTCTTGGCAAACTGGAAATCTCCAGGACAAATGGTGTTTAGGGAGATAAGAGTTACCAAATCCCAGGAAGAACATACTAAATACTTTCATGGGTAAACAACACATTCCTATTCACTCATGTTTAAGAAAGTGGCATTTGACATCCCTTCGCCTCATCCATTTAGTTCTGTCTTCAAAGTATGGGAGCACAAGTACAGTCACTAAGAGGATAAATGCTATTATTTAACATTATTATTTGCATATCATGTCTATTAAATCTGAACAAGATGCCAGGACAGGACAAGCTGCAAGAAAAGCAGAAAAACGAAGCTAATGCAAAATAATCCTGATAAATTGTGGGAATCAAGTTGTGATTCAGCTAAAACAAGTGATTGCACAACTCTACATTCATCTGGATGGGTAAAAAAAAAGGGGGAACTGCAATTTCTCAGTTACAAACCACTTGAAACAAGGTATTACACAGCGAGCTGTGCCTCAGGACTGGCTCCAAACAGCAGAGTTCACACTGGAACCAGTCACCAGGCTAAAAACCCTGGAGCTGTTTCCATCCTGTCCGGTTTGCCTGCCTGCAAGGGCGGAGGCATCAGCAACCACAGCAATAAAGAGCAATGGCCACACCAGCTGGCAGTGGTGTCCTCCCTCCGTGGCTCCAGGAGAACAGCTCATCTTTTATTCATGAAGAACAAGGCCTCTGGAGGTCAAAGCAAGAAAACAGGAAGTAAATGGATCTTGGGGGCACTCGGTTACAAGCTGGAGAGCGTCCAGGACATCACGAAAGGGACGCGTGGGTGAAGATGGAAGCGTGAAAGCTCCCTTCCTTCCAGCCTTCCTGCCATGGGAGGAAGGAGGATTACACAGGGCAAACCGCACCCTGCATGTCCTGTGTGGTGACCCAGTGCAGCAGGGATCAAACTCAGCTAGGATCCTTCTGAGGTCTGGTTTGGAGAGGCGGCTTTTTACTTCAGCCATTTCCATAATCTGTTGCTTTGAGTTCTTCAGGTAATCTCTCTTTCCACTTTCCTCTCTCATCCAAAACCCTAACGGAACTTCTGCTTGTACCTTCAAGAGAGGAGCACACTTCAGGTCAGGATAAGCACCTACCTGGGAAAAGAGATCTTGTCTTTCCATATAGCCAGACAGCCCTCTTTTATTTCCAATTGCCCCCAATAACAAAGACCACCCTTAATATTACTAGGGAAAACAACTTCATGCAATTCTTCGCTTTCTTGAGAAGACCAACGTGAAGCTACAGATGTCATGGCAGCCACTAACTGGAGACACTGAAGTGTCCTATAAGCTCTAATTCCAACCATCCATTTCACAGCTCAAACTTAACACACAGCACTGGCTGTTCTTATTCCATAAGCCTCACTGTCAGGGCTGGCTGTTCCGGAACTTGGGACACTATAGCAAGACCTTTCTGAGAAGCTTGAACTCCTTGCATATTTCTGGAATCTGCAGGGAAAGAAGCTATCTATTATTTCTGACAGACTTCCTAAAAGAGGACACGTGCAGGGGAAGTTTTCTCTCTTGAAAAAAATCATTAAAAAAATATAGCATTTACATTAATATCCATCCTTCATTATTTCAATTCCTGTCTAATGAATATTAGCCCTCAAATATCATCCCTGCAGGGCTGAGCAAATGAAAAGCAAGTCATAGCAGAGCAGTCAGAATGAAGGCAAGGGGAAAACCCACACATCAGGAGAAGCAGAAAAATGTGCCTTGGGAAGCAGCAGCCAACATTCATTTAATAATGCCAGCATGCTATATGCAAAGCTTTCCTGGGTGGCAGTAAAACATATGGAGTAATAATGGCATGTGGTGGGATTAGATAAAAAAATAAATGAACATATAAGGTGCTTTTTATGGTAGGTGGTGAGGGGATGAAGAAATAATTCTGTATCAGTGCAAGCACTATCTAAAATTACTGCTATAGAAAGAAATTTCAAGATCAACAAACCCCCCTAAAATCTGCCCCTAAATTAAATCCTAGTTTTACTCAAGTTGGTGGGAGTTTTCTCCTGCACTGCAGGTTTTTCTTCATCAAGATCCATCCTCTTATGCAAGGGAGTCCCAGCAAGACATTTGCTGCTGCAGGATGCTCTTAACATCTACATTTGGCAGCAGAAGTCATGCACACAATCACTTCACAGCTTTCTCAGTGAAAAGGGGTAGACCATGGAGGCAGCCACTTGTGCAAACAGAGCCCATCTACAGTCACTATCAGTGACAAGATCCTGACTTGGAGGAGAAAAGGCACTGTACTGCTCCCCACGAGCCCCAAGCTGTGGGTGCAAGCAGCCAAGTGCTCAGGGTGCTTGCTACAAGAAGAAAAGCATGACAAGCACAAAGGATCATGCCTTTCTCCTACACCTTCAGCTTTATCAAGCGTTAGTAGCCAACAGCTGCTTTTTGGCATCTAGAAAGACGTATGCTTCAATGATTTACCTTCTTTTTTTGCAGACAAAAGAGGAATTCTAGGAGAAAGTCTATTCTCTTGGCTGTCACGGGTGACCCTATGTGGCTTTTAACACAAGTGTCCATACTCCCTCTACTGTTTAAAGCTGTAACCACACGTCTGGTCTTGTACTGGTCACTTGTTCTCTATTATGTGCTTAAAAAACCTCAAAAAAATGAAATTTCAATTTCATTGTGAGTCTTAAGCATCCAAAGGGCAGGAGATCAGGACTAGCAGGTCACTGCTCACAAATCCTTTTCTTGTAACCTAGTGTAAAGTACTGGACAAATTCTAATCTCTTCCTCAACACACGCATAAAAATAACAATAAAGCTTCTCTGGCTTAAAATTGCAGCAGTCTAAATCCACTCTTCTAAGTATTTTCAGGTGCTTATAGAAAAGAATTGGAAATATAGGCAACATTAGAGTCTCCTGGTAGCAATAAGCTGAAATTGATCTTTCCATCACTACAGTTTCCAGTCTGTGACTTGCCTCGCTTCTAGCAGTATGGATTTCCTAACTGCAGACTAAGGTGGTGTGCTGCTGAGAATTCCTTGTGACAGCATTAAAAAAACCATTTAAAGGTATTTAATGCAAATGTAAAAAGCAATGAGATGCCATAAATGAAAGTGCTCTGGTAACAGGGCAGGCGGATGTCAAGCTGTATTTACCCAGAGTGTTCAGGTGGGCTGCCACCACCCTGCAGCTATGGAGATGCTAATGGGAAAGGAAAGATGAGGCAGTGTATGGGGAAAGAAACTCTGAGTGGCAGTGTGCTGGTGGAGAGTGGAGTATATTTAGGGACAGCTATTATATTTAGGGAAAAAAAAAAGGCACATATAACATTAGCTCAGATCAGCACAACTGTACCCCTGAGGGACATTCTACAGATAGCCATATGGAGAATGGAGGGATGCTAGGATGCTACAAGAACAAATTAATACTTTGCCTATATTGACAGTGTCATCCCTGGTTTTGCTCTAGGGCTCAAGTACAGCAGCTCTGTAGGAACCAGAGCCCCTTTCAGACTGGGTGCAGACATGTCAAGCCCACAAAACCACCTAATATAGTGATGCCTTATTTCATAAAGCACCAGCCTAGTCTCCCTTTGACCACCTCATCCCTACTTTCACTCTTGGTATTTGTACAGCTATGCTTTATGCTTTCACCCTCAGTGAATGCAAGAGAAAACGGTCTGTAGCATCAGAATTCATCCCACTGTCTCCAACCTAACTGCGTGAAAGCCAGAGAGTGGGAACAAGGAATAACCTCAGAGGGGACTGCGGGCTCCGCATTTCTCTGGCAGCAAGACCATCTGTGCTATGTGACCTACTTGTGTCTGCTGAACAACAGCACACTGCAATAGGAGGTGACAGCTTTAACTGCAACTGCAGGGCTGGTGGGGACAGGGCATGGGCAGGGGAAACAAAGGAGCCACAGTAATGGTGTTTGCTCCCCTGAGGAGGGGACTGGCAACAAAGGAGGATCAGCAGCATGGTTTTCTCCTCGCTCTTTTTCTGTGGGAGCAGAGGCCAAACATACATACTTTGCGA
>JANHGB010059458.1:3603-14644 GCA_026283785.1 Coracopsis vasa | reverse complement strand
CACCCCCAAGTCCTTCTCTGCAGGGCTGCTCTGAATCTCTTCTCTGCCCAACCTGCAGCTGTGCCTGGGATTGCTCCCACCCATGTGTAGGACCTTGCACTTGTCATGGTTAAACTTCATAAGGTTGGCATCAGCCCACCTCACTTTATATATTGACTCTTCCATAAGACTAATTACTCATCAGTGGCAGACCTATGGAGCTTAGCTCCAGTTCACAATGGCTGCCTACTTCACTGCAGCTATCGTAAACACCCTCTGTGTTATTATATTACAATGCTTGTTTACCCCTTGTAAGACACTACGCCAAAATAAAATCTTGCTTCTGTTCCATTTAACGTAAAAGACCTGAGCCTCACAGTGCACATAATGGCTCTACAGTCATGATGATGCAGACTATGGTTGCAGGTTATCTAGCTCTACCATTACTTTGGGGCAGAGGTACAGGGATGAAAGATTTAGAGTTTTTACTTTTGCTAATTCTATCTGAAGCCACACTCCCAATACTCAGTAAATGGACACAGCTATTAACTTCTGGGTAGGAAGAGTTCAAACCTTACACAGCCTGGAGAGCCCATTTTTATGTCACTGCATTCCACCACAGGGCAGGGGTTAACAGGGAAAAAACAAATACTTAATTTGACAGCAGAACCTGAATACTGAAATCATTGCCAACTCCCTGGTTTTCCAACACCACTCCATAAACTCTCAGATTAAACTAATACTTGGCAATATACCCACATAGAAGAAAACCACTTCTTCCTATTTGTCAAAATCAGATTGAGAATGTTAGTAAAAGTGTCCCTTTCATTAAATTTATTTCCTTGCATGTCCTGAATATTTGGAAATTTTGTTAAACAAAACAGTTCATAATTACCATATTGGAATTCTTATTACAGTATTACCCACCTACTATTTTAATTTTATTCTATATATCCTTTATTTCCCTTTATGAAACTTTTGAACAAAGCAGGGAACACCTCCATTAATACAGAGATTCCGAGGGAATTATTTCATGTTGTAAATATTGCACTTAAATTACCCAAGAATAAAGAACAATGAAGTAATTAATTTTCTGTAGCATTATAAGAGCAATTAAAATAAACATAAGGAAAGTTTGGACACAAAGGTGGTGAAAGAACCCAAGAAGAGGAGGAAAACAAAAGAGGGAATTCAGACTTTCAAAGACCATTGTTTCTCTAATCTTTACTCTGAACGTTTTCCCAATTAATCTTTCCTATGATGCACAACACTCAACACAGATTACTTTTTTTCAATAAGGAGAAAAACTTTAAATTTCACTTCCTAAATGAGAAGGAATGGCATATCTTTCTTATTGTCATCATAGTGTGCCAGTACTATTGAAGTAGCTTAACAGAATTGTTTATATTTGAACAAAGATTTTTTTGTTCTTTTCTTTTGAGCCAGGACAGTACCTTACCTTTCAGTGTCTGCTGGTGCAAATATAGAATAATTTTCATTTTAATAATGCAAGACATTCTACTGCTAATTGAATAGTGGGGTTTTTTCCCATAGCTTTTTTTCTCTTAAAACGTTGCAGATTTACTTTAAAAGGATAAAAGAATAGGTAACAACCTAAGAAATATACTTTCATCAGTACATATGTTCCCATCATAGAATCCTATTATGTGTTATTATAATAAAAATAATCAAATAAAATAAAAAAATTGTCATAATATAATTTCTTGTTGGAGGACCCTAACAAACACCCATTGCACAACGACTTTGCTTGCACTTGTGAATGTTGAAAGAGTGTGTGGCAAGTGAGGAAGAGCTTTATAATTTGAACAGAATATTAAAATTTAACCATAGCTAAGATTGGTGAGCAGCATAAAGGCATCACAATGAACTGAAATACTGAAAGAAAATAAATTGTTACGTATTCAGATTTGACAGTGAGCAGTAAAATATAAACAAAAAAGCATATGATTTAGATCCAGAGATAGCAAATGGAAAACAATAAACACAGAAATTGGATTATATTTAATTTATCCTAAAATTCTAGTAATATAATTTTAACATTAAATGTACGTAAGTTCTTTTAAAATTAGAATTATTTTGGTTTTAACTGGATTCCTCCCCAATTGCAATAGCAATCTTTGCAAATCATGCTATTTTTCTAGCTTACCCATACTGAAAAACTTTGCATATTGATCTGAGCACAAATAATTCTGCCTTCTACTAACCCCCATCTATCACTTTTTTACTTTATAGGATACATGTAATTTGTTGTGAATATCACTGTGGAGCAGACTATGGGTCACTGTTGAGGTTTTGAAATCAGCAGCAGTTGATGGATTTAAAAAAGGCAGAAACCAGACAAATGATGTAATTGCAATACATCATGTAAAAATATTAATCCAAAATTCCATGACAACATTATTTTAAGCAGCCAAGACAAACACACAAAAGCAGTAACATTCGTAATCAAGGATTAAACTTTTAGTAGCTGAGCACTACAGGGTGCCCTATTATGTTATCCTGCTATGACCTGTTGTGCCTATCTTTCTGGATTTTTAATCCTTAGAAGAAATCCAGAGCTTTCACTTGCTTTATCTCAAACCTCTCACATAATTTTAAGGTAATTTTTATTCTCTGGAAAGTCAAGTGCTTACATTATAGAAATACAATTCATATCTGTATTCAATACACTCATTTAAATACCGTTATTCTATGACACCGATTACTGTCATTTCATGTAAAGGTTTTGTTACTGTGAAAGCTATAAAGCTGCACAATCTTTTCATTATAACCCCATCTCACTCATTCCTAATATTCTGAATAAAATTCACGCCTTTTTCACTGCCAACAAAAAGAGAAATTCTTGGGGTACTTGATTACGATGAATATAAACTTGAGCTGTGGGAACAAGGAATTTTTCCATTCAACAGCACTTCTCTCACCTTTTCACAGTGCCTAGTCCCATTTGAATCATTTCTGGTGGGAGTAAGAAAACCAGGAGGAAGGGATGTTTCATTCTAAGACATCTTACATCAAACAAAAATGTCTTTTCAGCCATTGTAAGAGAAAAAGAGAGCATTTTGGGTTTTCTCAGAGTGATCCACACCTTTTGTCTGATAGATCTTCCACTGTCCTGCTCAGGCTTCTCAAAATGAAGGCTTAGATTCACAAAGGATTTCAAGTCCTCCTCACCTTTGACCTTCACATAACTGGTTTCAGCTCAATCAGACCTGATGCATAATAAATCCAGATTTTCTTCTTGTACAAGTTGTACAAGTACTTAGTTGTTACAACAGTAAGTGGAAACCAATTATTCTCTACAAACTTCTTAATTACTATGTTAGAGAATCATGCTCTCTAATACTGCTCTCCATTTCAATGAAGATGTATCTGTTTCACACAAACACAACTTCTTCAACAGCAACTACTGGGAGCTTTTTGCACCATAACTCTAGCGTATTTCACATAAAAATCTGAAAATAATGCTGATAGATTGTACATGATTCAAGCCAGAATTCATTCTTCTGTCTACTTTTTTCTTCTGTCGACTTTTCAGGTTGACATTCAAGTCACTGGATTATATGTCGTTCCGATGCAGTATTCTTGGTTTAATCTATTCTCCCTTCTGAACTTAAATACTTACTAGTCCAGGCAGAAAATGTGAAAAAAAAAAGGCTCTTGAATGAGGTGATAAGGCCACTTAGCCATAAACTATGAATATTTAATTTATTAAAAAATTGGACTATGTTAACAGAACAGTGAATCCCTTTCCAGCACACCTTTTTGTCACTGTTTAACCCCAGACAGCAGCTAAACCCCACACTACCACTTGCTTACTCCCCTCAGATGGAATGAGGAAGAGAACCAGAAGAGTAAATGTTTGCTGGAGAAAACTTGCGAGTAATCATAGAATCATAGAATAGTTAGGGTTGGAAAGGACCTTAAGATCATCTAGTTCCAACCCCCCAGCCATGGGCAGGGACACATCTCACTAAACTATGTCACCCAAGACTCCATCTAACCTGGCCTTGAGCAGTGCCATGAATGGAGTATTCACAACTTCCTTGGGTAACCCATTCCAGTGCCTCACCACCCTCACAGTAAAGAGCTTCCTCCTTATATCCAATATAAACTTCCCCTGTGTAAGTTTTAACCCATTACCCCTTGTCCCATCACTACAGTTCTTAGTGAAGAGTCCCTCTCTGGCATCCTTGTAAGCCCTTTCAGATACTGGAAGGCTGCTATGAGGTCTAACTCAGACTGTCGGAAGTAAAAGCATGTATCATTACAGGATGAAAACTCAAGAATCCTCTCAAACCTATATTAAACTCACAGCTTTCACCAATTGATGACAGAAATTCAAATGTGCACACAGACCAATAGACTATATTTAAAGTATGAGGTTGATACAGACTGAAACTACCCATTATGTAAAAGCAGTTTCAAAATATGGAAACAAAAGGTGAAATTATGTGTAACTTTAATCTTTGAGAAAAAAATATTTTAGCCTTAATTAAGGAAAGAAATTTCAGTAGTCATGACTGAAATAGTGAAAATAAGATGAAGTGTCATAAATAGATTCTGATATCCTCCTGTCCTATTACTATGTCCTTAAGATGTAAGATTTGTTCCCTGGATATCAGGTGACTTCTATAGGCGTAAGTTCATCTATATACAGTAAATTTCTAGCTATGCTTACATCTACTAAAATCAATACTCACTAAAAATCACAAGAAGCTTATACACCCTGCAGGATAACATTTTCAATAGCCCAAGGAAAGAGTATGATGAAAGAACTCTCTCTAGTATGTACAAAGAAAATTTGATCAATAATATATCAGATATTAACAAAGGTGAGTTAATGTCTTTAGAATGAAAAAGGGAGTAGCATAATGATTATGCATTTCATTATTACATATTACAGATTAAAGAACTAAAATAGTAGTTAATCTTTCCCCTTTATGTATTCTATATAAGCATGAGAAATCAATTATAATCTTGCTGATATTTTCAATTTTAAAGAAAATATTTTTCAAAATAGTAATATGGAATGCCACTAGTTTTTCATCATCAGACCGGGAGAAAGTAATATCCTTCTCAAGAGTCCTCCTTTCAGCCAGTCAGGCAGTTCACTAGCTGCATAGTCTTTCCCACCATCACAGAGAGGTCTCCAGACCATAAAGATTGAGAGACCAACTTGATAGAATTCTTTTTGCCTCACATCTAATACATGGATAAAAGTAATTTGTGGATTTTACTGACAAGACGCTTGAATGAATTTTATCAGACAATGAATTTCAAGCACTCCACACCATGGAACAAATCCGCAAAAGAGCTTCAAAATCCACATTATGAAGTCACCAACACATCCCATGAAATCAGGCAGTACTTTGCTGGCTTACAAGTTTTTACTGACTCAGTAAAAAGTGACACATAGTTCTGTTCCCAATCCCAGGCAAGAACTTTCCAGCTCTGCCTTTTGAATTTGCCTCCAGACTCCTCAAATTTATTTATCTTTTATTTAGAAATATGGAGGTACCCTCAAGGTTTAAGAATCCCTTAAAATTACTTATATTCTTCCATAGTTCTTCAATGAAATCTCAAACACTGTTTCCCAAAGCAAGTAACTTCAGGATAAGAATTCTTTCTGATTCTTGGTCGTGTTTTTATAACATTTTTTATAAAATCCACGTTTGCCTCTATTCTATGCAATGAATACATACAAGGTAGTTCTTCATAGCATTTATGAATGGGAATGTATGGTTTAATATTGTATCCCAGCATCCATTACTTCTGAGGCAAAGATTAATCAAAAGCAAAATACTGTGAGGTAACAGGAGAACAAACTAATTAGAATAGACATTTTAATGAGCATATTAGACATACTCAGCAGATATATGGCAGAAGATTGTTAGCACTTTTGTTAGGCTTAAGTATTAGGACTATTACAACTACATGCTGGATAATGCAAGTCGAATTAGAAGTTTAACCATTTGATAGTTGCTTTTAAAAAGCATTAAGTTTTTGCCAGATCCTCTTGGTAGCAAAAATGCCTATGGATCCTTTTCCAAGATACATAAAAGAGTAGCTTAAATCCCTTCCTCTAAGTTAAGCTCTTATTTCTAGGTTTGCAATGCCCTATGGAACATACTTTTTAGGACAGACTGTTGTCATTGAGAACATGAAAATATAAGTTCTTTACTTAGAGACAAAAAGCAAAAGAACAGGACGAGGCACAAGATAACTTTTTTTTTTTTTTTTTTTTTGGGCCTACAAGACACTGATCAACCCAAATTGGTGCCTTTAGGTTATGCGTATGATATTCAGTATGATATTCAGTAACAAGACCTGAACACAGACTCATTAAACTACAAAGAACTTTCCTTCTAAATTTTTAAGATGATCCCTGACATGGCAGTGTTGCCTATCAGCTAACACTCTTTGAACAATGAAAAAACGTAGCTTGGAAGGCAGCTTGAACTAGTGAGTGAATTCTAGTAGACAGAAGGAGCAAGGTCATTGTGCTGCTTGAGAAAAAAGACACCTTAATCATATGGCTGCAAAGTGTGCTGTAACGCTTGCTTTCAGAGCACAGAGCGGCCGTTAGATTATTTTCTAGTGTTGATATCATGTAAGAGTTCAGCAGTGCTAGAAAAATAATTATCCAAGTATAGAAGTTTAGTGTTTGGAGTTTTTTCTAATTCTTCTCATGTCAGGCTCTAGTCTGCTCTAGTTCTGAAACCACTACTTAATGATGCCACTTTGTAAAGGATAGTTACCTTTTCCTAAGTTACCTGCTTAGCTGTTGCTGTTTTGCACTAGAGAAGTAGGAGAGAAAAATGTCTCTGGCATAATTTTGTCTCCTCGTACACAAGGTTCAGCCTTTCCAGATAAGAATGCAACAAAAAAGTAGCATTGTTAGTGCGTAAAACCGCTCACCTCTAAAACAAGGCCTTTTTGTCTTTTAGTTTACAATCATTATGAAACAAGCTATTGAGAGCAGAGTTCATCTCACTTCACACTGTCTATGTATGT
Source organism: Coracopsis vasa (assembly GCA_026283785.1). Taxonomy (NCBI): domain Eukaryota; kingdom Metazoa; phylum Chordata; class Aves; order Psittaciformes; family Psittacidae; genus Coracopsis; species Coracopsis vasa. The sequence continues at coordinate 7,630 of JANHGB010059458.1, read as the reverse complement.
ATAAAGTCATACAGGCTTCTCTACAGTCAGCTGTGAGAGATATCTCCATAAATAATTAATCAATAACTTTGCCAGGAGGTTTAAGCTGTACCTCTACAGTCAAGGTTGTCCAACACTTACTGTGTCCTTTAATTATTCCAGTAGTAGCAAAATCTTTTAATGCAACCAGCATTTCAAACAAAGTAAGACCAAAAATTTTAAATCAACCTCATTGCCATTAATGTCAAAGAACATTAAAGAAAAGTCATTTTTTCCACTTCTGCTTCATAGAGAGAGATGAGGGACTTTGGCTAGTTTATAACATGTTACTATAAAGTTCCCATGTGTCTTGTATTTCAGTAAATACTATTGTCTGCCTCCCAGTTACTGTTACAGGAAGTCTTGTGCTTAGAGATTATATAATTTGCCTAGGGTTTGCTATAGATAATAATATATATTTATTAGAAAGACATGCTATTTTGTAATTTTTGTCATTTGGATTATGAGATGTATAAATAATGCATAAATTCCAGGTAGCAATGCAAGGAATGTTGTTTATTCTCATATAACTCCTAAATCATTACTGAAGTGTATTCTCTCTTACACTGAAATAATTCTAGTATGCTGTACCAATGCAATATTTTACTGTACAAAACAATAGAACCTAGATTTTTCCTTCTGCTAAATCTATTTTTAATTTATCTTTCACATGAGAAATAATTTTATTGACTGTGCACAGTCTGAGATGTTTAAGTAAAGCAAAATCAGAATTATACTTTGCCTTCTAAGCTGGAAACCTATGTCACCGCCATGTAGGGAGACAAGATCCATTTAAATTCTCTTCAGGCACTTGTAACATAGATGTCAAATACCTGAGCCAATTGATTAGACTCTCTTTGTAACAGATGGAGAAAAAATAGTACCTCTTGAAAATGCTTATCTGATCCATTTTTAGACATCTATCATAGGATTAAATAAATCTTTATTTAGATTGCCTGTTTCTCTCTATTGGGAGGTTAAATGACTGGGTTTGTTATATATGTGTTCCTTAAAGGCATACAAGATTGATGTTCTGTTTTTTGTTTTCTGGTGACATTTGATCACTCTGTTCCTCTGCCATTAAGAAGAAAAAGAACATGTTGTTTCAGAATGTTTACTATTTTACACAGCCCTTTCACACTTAGCCATTGGTATAATGACTATAATTTGCTGAGAGGTGTAATTGACCACAAGTTTTGTAAGTTTTTTGCTAGCAAGTTATATATCCCTGCTTGTGGCAAGTTTATTTGACTTTTCCACCCATCAATATATCCCTGTTGCCATCTTTGACTTGAAAATTTGTACTGTGTGGTAGTTTGACTTTGGCTGCTCTCAGGTGCCCACCAAGGTGCTCTGTCACTCAACTCTTCAGCAGGACAGGGGTGGAGAGAATAAGATGTAAAAGAACATGTGGGATAAAATAAAGACAGTTTAATAAAGCAAAGGCTGCATGTGGAAGCAATGGAAAACAAAATATTTATCCTCTACTTCCCATCATCAGGTTATGTTCAGCCACTTCCCAGGAAGCAGGGCTTCAGTACACATAACAGTTGCTCCAGAAGACAAAAGTCTTGATAACAAATGCTCCATTTGCCCCCCTACCCTCACCCCACCACCCCCTTTCTCTTAGCTTTGACTGCTAAACAAACATCATATGTTATGGAATACCCCTTTGGTCAGTTTGGATTAGCTGTCCTGGGTACGTCCACTCCCAAGATCTTGCCCACCCCCAGCCTGCTGGGTGAGAAGGGGGAACTTTGAGGAACAGCGCTGATGCTGTTTGAGCACTGCTCACAGTAGACAAAGCATTAGTGTGTTATCAACACCTTCCAGGTATCAATACAGAGCACAGCACTATAAGGGCTACCATGGGGAAAATTAACTCCATCTCAGCCAGATGCAATACGCTGTGGAAGAAGCAGAGAAGGCAGGCAGGCAGGCAGGAAGGAAGGAAGGAAAAGAAGGAAGGGAGAGAGAGAGGAAAACAAACTTAACCCCCAAATTTTCACAAAAATAAAATATTGCATTTACTTCTTTCTTTGCCTTTAACCTTAATGTTCTGGTTTCACTACCCAGTATTTAGGCTGCTCAGAAACCATATTTCTGAGCAGCTGCCTTTGGATATCTACTAGACCAGATAACTACAGAAAATTCCTATTAGATTATTGTGCAGGAAAACCAGAGAGGAAATGGTGATAAAAGAAAAAAAAACCCAACTAAACCTAGTAGAAAATATGTTCTCTTTAGCAGTGCACACTGCCAGGAATTACCATACCACATTCAGTTGGTGATAGAAGGGAAATAAAACTGGTAGAGGTTATAAGGATATTTTCCCCAATTGTACTTTCCCTGTGCTGTGGGTAAAATGCATTAAGGATTAGCAAGTAGAAGCATTAAATTCCTCCATTCCATGCCTGACTAGGATAAGTTTTAGGTTAACTTTTCCTGTGATAGAAGAAATGAGAATTCAGTAGTGAGTTCTGGCAGTGACTTCAGTGAGTTTGGGATGTTAACATAAGACTCTATTAAGCCTCTGTCCTAAATTCTATTTACTTCAGAGTGGCGGAAGAGGGCTGCTAAAAGAGATGGTCTGGCTGCGTGATATTGGTACAGCCCCAAGGCATCAAAACCACTGGTATGTGATATGAGTCACCAGCTATAAATATCCTAGTTTTGCAAATTATTTTAAATGTATGACATGCATATATATGCATGAGCAAATAGATAAATGACAGGGATAAAAATAAACCAATCACCTTACAGAAAAGCCTTTTTTCTTGTAGTTGTATTAATTCCTCGGAAATAAACATCTTTTTTCTAAAGTTTGACATTTCTGAATACCTTAAGAATTCTTTTGCATTGCTTTTTCTTACTTCTGTTTAAAAACTTGAAGTCTCTAGAGAGTATGAAATAATGTAAGAGAATCCTGAACCAATATTTTTAGTATGAAACAACTTACCTAATGATTTCTCTGTGCACAATAGCACTTTAACAGAGCTATGCAAACTTTAAAGCAGCTTCACCAAAATAAGATTATGCTAGCATCAATGTTAATATTCTGAAACTATTAAGAAAGATAAAACAGAACAAAACCCACAAAAACATAAGAAGTAGAGATGACATAATGACACTGCAGTTCTAAAGAAACAAAAGTGTAATTTTAAGGAAAATGTCTAAATTTATCACATTTGATGTACCAATAAAAGAATTCATTGCTCAAAAAACCAGTTAATATGTGATACCTGTCATGTTAACATAACAGGAAAACTGATACATGTATGCATCCTGTAAAGAACACTGTATGGTACCTTGCATGAAATTCTGAAGCTGTAAGACGTTCTTGTATTTTGTAGTTATAAAAGCTCTACCTCACTGCAATCTATGAGGTTATTTTTAAATGCGTATTTATTTCAATGTTTAAACTGAACTGTTGGTCTTTGTGCATTTCAGCTGACCAGAAAGCATATGATTGATACATAATAGCCAAAGAACTGTAATGTTTCTTGCCCAGATATTATTTATAGGCTATAAAAGGAAGCAAAAGAAAAAGCTAAGAGAACTTAAATTACTGTGGGGGGAAATACTGTAATATTTGTCTTTAGTAATACAAGTTTACTGCACTACGGAGAGGGACACAGAACATCAGATTTCATAAGTTGCAGTGCTCTTGGAGCAAAACAGTAATTGTTTGATGATGCCTATGGTTTTAGAACTAAGCCAGACTTTTATACACATGTAGTTTAATAACAACAAATTATAACTCCAGATGCTTTCCCTGAACTGCTACTATTTGTCAAATTACTTTAATAAAAATCTAAGGTAAAACTTCGTTTTGATAGGTTTCCAAGAACATGAAATGTTAAACTTGCTGTGTGTTTGGCATGAGGGTGTTAGAGTGTGTCAAACTATTAGAAGTGATATAATTTAATTTACAGCTAGCTCAGTTTTAAATTAACAATGAGCTGAATTATTTAGAGAAATCTGTCTCAATTTTTGCTAGTGTACAGTA
>JANHGB010059457.1:0-12655 GCA_026283785.1 Coracopsis vasa | reverse complement strand
GGTGTGTCATAACCCATTGTGATTTGGAAGAAGGGGGAAGAGGCAAAGTAAGTTTAGCTCTTCCTTCCCTCCCCATTTGTGTCTCACTACTTCCACTTCTGCAATGGCCATGTAGAACCTCTCTGAGAAATCAGTACCACACAGGAAAAGCATCAAGAGGCTCTTACTACCCATCTTCCTCTTCTCTGAAGAGCTCTGAACAAACGCCAATGTTTTGAAGCAGCGGACATTTTTTAGAAATACAAACCAAAATACAAAAGCCATGAATATGTAATGGAGTCATCTCACTTCCTCATAGACCTACAGCTTCTTACTCAGCTTTAGGGTTTTGAAGCCAAGGGCTAAGTCAGAATCTCCTGGCATTAGAGGAATCAAGGTCTGCTATAGTCAGTGGAAAGAAACACACCCCTCTGTCTTTTGCTGCCCTGCCACTCACTGCCAATACAACTTGACATGCTCTTGAAATAAGATTAACAGTAGCTTTTAATATACTATATAATACGTCACTAACAAAGCAAAAAGCAAACCCCTACAGAGCTTGTTTGCCTAAGACAAACATCTTGTCTGATGTTCCTGCTCCCTGAAGCTGATCTGCTGCCAGATCAAATGAAAAACCTGCCTTATTTGAGTGCATTACTTTGCGCTGGTTCTCATTCCCACATGAAGGAACATCCAAGGCAGTATCTTGTTCTGATGCTGCACAGCCAAAGCCTCCCCTTTGGGAAAGAAGAAAGATAGAATCCATTCTCTCCACTCCCCTCATTTGTATTTATCTGTGATACTGATTATTTTGTAAACATCAGCTCATACATTAGTTATATGGCATTTTAACAGGTCACAAGTATTCACCCCACCCCACATTCCTGCTAACGAAATATTTGCACAATATTAGGCTCTTAGTACTTCCGGGTGCTTATTTCTTGGTTTGGGGCCAGAAAGCGTACATTCATGAAAGCACACAGTGAGACTTACCTTCACATACAGACTGGGTTTACCCTTAGCTCTCAATGTGTGCTTAAGTACATTTCTTGGCACAGGACAGAATGCTCTGCCCCTCACAGATAAACCCCAGGCCACACCTGCTGAAAATACAGCTCTTCTCTCTTTTCATTTTCTCTTGGAAAGCAAAGCTTGTGATCTGAAGAAACTGCATGGTAGCACCCACACCGGACAGACCAAGCCAATAAAGTGCTCTGTTTAAGTGTCTACTTCCATTTTCCAGGAAGACTGTTTATTACATTGCATTTCTTTGCCTTACTTCTGTAAGCTGAAGAAATGCATTAGAGGGATTTGGCTGTCTGACACCTAAAAGATTATTAAAATAAAGGTCTTAGGTTTATTTGAGCCTTCCTTTCTTCAAGTTATTAACTTTGTGTTACATGCTAAGTTTCTGCTCTGTATGAGCAGACATGCTGTTTTGACTTCAGCTCACTGAGGTGCAGGAAATGCCATCCCTCTGTGGCTCACCTCTGCCCATGTACCCAAACCACCACCCTTCAGACCTGCCAATATCAAACTGCATCTACAGCTTCTCCCTAAAAGATGTCAGTCCAAATAAGTAAGGTTTAAAAAAACATCTGCACCACTGAAAAGCATAAAGCTCACAGCCTTGGATTTTAATGGGGTTGGATAAAGGAACGCTTCACATGCAGTTATCCCAGTATACCTGAGGGGGCAATAACATCTTGCTGGGAAGCTTATAACAAGCTGCTAGGAGCAGGAACTTGTTAACCTAGTTCACCTGTGGTCAGAGAAGTATGTCTGACTACAGCAGATGATTTTATGTTTCAGTGGTACATAGCCTGACAGAAGCACAAAGTGCTAAAAGTACAGTTGTGATGCTATGGTACAATTACTGAAAATACCCATTTTCTTGACATTGCTCCTACACAGCTGGAATCTGATCCTTACATCTTGTAACTACTTTCTTATTTAATAGATTATCTCCTTTGTTTAGAGCTGTGAAAGCTGGGGTTTTTTTGGTGTGTGTGGAGGGAAATGGGTACAGCAGCAAGGTCCTTGAAATGAAAAAGAAACCCTAAAAGAGAAGAGCTAGTTTATGCATTTTTAATAGAACAACCAGAAACCATCAAGCAGAACAAGTGAGTGGTTTCCCTCTAATACTTTATTGATCAGTTGACTATTTACTTGTCATGTGGAAGTTCAAATGTCCTGACCAAGACCAGAGAGGAGTGTGGACTGCTGTGATCCACTTCACAGGAGGATGCCCTATCACAACATGCCATTACAATAGATCTTGGGTAGGCTTCTTACAATTCCCCCCTCATTGACTGAAATTGTTCCAATCAATACTTAAGTGCTTTGCAAACAGAAAACTTTTAAACTAGGGAAGTTGAGCTACATAAGGTAACTAGTACATTTATATCAGATACTGGACACCTGAAGGCAGTGAAGAACACTTCATGCCAAATCTCTGCTCTCAATCAGGTAGGAAAAGGATCTAAATCTTGAATTATCAGCATACTGGCAAATATTCTGTCTTTTGGGCAGCCAGCCAATAGTCCAGTTACTGTATTTCCTGTGATTTGCAACAAGTACTGCTGTCTGATTGTCAATCCATGACAAAAATGTTTAAATTGTTCACACTGAAATATCTGGGTTTATTCTTCATCTTTAACCTTCTTGGCGCTGTTCACTGTATTCAACCAAAATTTATGAATAGTTTTTACTAACCAGAAAATGCTGCTTTGGTTACTCTACACTCAAAGAAATCCACGATTTCCATGCCCTACTTCTAAAGCCCACTCTATTTCCAAAGAAAGACGCCTTTAAACATAAATAATTCAATAATGAAGGTCAAAAGCAGTTTTCTTGATATGAATAATCCTAATGAATGGCATCCATTCTATACAACAATAGGCTTTATACTTGGAAAGAAACTTGCTTGCAATAGCAGGTTCTTCCACTTTAGAAACACTCCATTTTGAATGAAAGGACTGATTTTTGCACTCTTTATACTTTGAATCAGAGCAACAGGTATTATGTCCATGTTTCTGAAATTCTTAGAACAAAATATTCCATCTTTGCACTATTTCTTATGCATTTCCATATACGTATTTCTGTTTTGTACTTGGACTCCCCTTTTCCCTTCTCCCTTTCCATCTTCACATCTTCCTTTGTCTTTTCCGTTTCCTAAGACTATCAGTCACTCCTCACTTATTAACAGAAGCAGATCAGGAAAGATTCTGCTCCCCTCAGGTTAAAACCCTATCACTTACAAGGTAGGTATCAAAGATGACACTCCTTTCAAAGATGATGTGATCATTTAATAGGAATTTAACATTTTGAGCAGATTGAATGACATTAGCTTACCAGCGATGTGCGAGCTATTGCTTGCACAACAGCACTGAAGACTTTCTGGGGCAGACGGAGGAGCGTGGTTCCACTGTCTACTATCGCTTTATCAGCATTGTACTAGGGAGGGTGAAAAAATGAAAGAGGTTACACACTGTAGCTGTGTAATGCAGATTCCACTGTTTCATAACAATGACAAAGCTGTTCTTTTTTGGTAGCTGTCTTCCCAAAGCTACATGTCATACCTGTAGGCAGCTCTCTCTACTTGATAGCTTGAATTCAAATGAAGTTTGAGAGCAAAAGCAGGATACGGTCAGCCTAGACACAAGAGTGAGTTTATCTGCACCACTCAGGAAATTACTGTGTGTCACCACAGCTAGTGCAAACAGCCAAACCACTGTAAAAAGAAGTAAGTCCCAGCCCCTGTCAGAGCTCTGAGATAATCTGCTTTACTTTCTATATGCTTTGGGCAGAAGAACTCTCATGGTCAGTACAGACAGATGCTAAGCGTGCTGATGTAGCTTACAGGTATGTCCAAGCCCTGAATCAAGGTCTCTGCTATAATAGAACCAACTCACTCTAGTTTAAACACAATGCAGCAACTTACATTTAATGGCTGGTACATCTAATTCAAGAATACTCAGGGAGCATTATACCTCACTACAAGTCACACTTGGTACTGGCTCAAGAGTACAAATGCCAAGTGCCAGACCTTTCTCTCTTGACTGCTGAAAACCACTAAAACACGGAAAAAACCCAAGTATAAAAACTCCTTGAAATTTCAATCTGGCTGCATCAAAATTGGCACTAAAACCCCTAAGCAAACATTTCATTATTAAAACCCAAACCCTCAGATGAGGATATTTCAGCCAATTTCAGATACATCAAACAAAGAATAAACATTTTAAAAGGTATATATTGTTTTCATGAACTCCTTAAAAACTATGATTAACTGGGGGCGGAGGGGAAGCAAGTAGCAGTGACAGCTGTTTGAATTAATTACTTTTGTTGCCAGCTTAGGCAGTAGGATCAATGTAACTGAACAGTGACACATTTATGGCATAATCATAAGACAGAGAATAACATACAGCATAGTCTTTTTAGGAAGAGGTTAAACAGCAAGCAAATTTAAAATACTTTGGTTTAGATGTTATCAAGTCATACAGAATATCTTTAGCACAGTGATGAAAATAAAACCCACCAAACAAAAAAGTAACTAACTTAGATATTTGCTTTTTGAAAGAGCTGCTATAGGCTGCCAAGCAGAGCTGAAAGAAAAGCAAACAGGAAACCATTTAGAATACACAGAAATACTTCTAAAGAGTGGAGAGAAATATCAAGGCATTGTGGAGTCCAGTTTAACAGATTTATACCGCAAATATGCAATTGCCACTGTCCTGGAAAGCCACCCCTGGAAAAAAAATAGGTAGAAGGCCCAGCCAAGAGGGTCACCACTAACATAAACCCATGCAAAATGCCTGGAGCAGCACGATTGCTCGGGGCAGGGACTAAGCACCTGGATTTTCATGCTGTGTACAGCATACTTGCAGCAGGCAGCAACTTGCCTTCTTAGTCTTCCTGGTTAACGTTTAACAGGGCACTCTGTGCAGCCTGCACTGCTGGCAGCTCAGTACTTCTCTCAGCCCTGGTCTGCAAGGCTCAAGGCCACATCTGCAGTGTAATACTGGACAGATTCCCAGCATTGAAGCGAGGGGACTACTTTTCCCTGCCAAGGAAAGGAGTAGTCTCTGATGATGGTTAAAAGAAATGTTCCATTTCCTAGAAAACAACTAAGAGGAGAGAGGGCATATAGTTCATCATCCTATACAGTGAATTATGCATCCTCTGCAAGCCCCTAACTAGCCAAACTTTAATTGTACTATCTAATTTACTGTTCTTCCTCTAAATTTTTACAGGAAGACCTCCTTTGATCAAGAAAGGAATGATGCCTTCTGTACCGGTTATTAGCATACTGTGCTAATACAAACAATGTGAAAGCAAACCTTGGCTTAGAAAAGAGCAACAATAATAGGAAATTTTTGTAACACCGCTAGATTTTTAAGCAAGTTGTTTTCTGGAAACAGCATGTATTAAACCATTAGTACAGGGGCTCCTCTTCAAAAACATATTGTCTCTTTCTTAAGGTAAGAAAGAAAAGCAAACATAATAACATTTATGTTAGAGGACCAGTGGTTTTGCTTTCCTTTATAGAGGCATTTAAATAGACCTTGTTTTGCTTATGAAGTTGAAAGACAGTATGACTCATTTTAAATATTTTATATGGCAATATGAGTTTTGTATTTTGTATGGAAATAGTTATGCACACATAAGGTTTTTATCATGAATTTATATAAACTATAAAAACTTTAGAATTATCAGGTCCCAATGATTTCCAACTAAGAGAACAAGCACAAGATAAAATTAAGATGTTTAATGAAAACAGGACATGAAAATTATAGAACTAAAATCAAAACATGAATAGCAATGAGCAACAGAAAGAAACAAATAAAACATACACATATGCACATATCCTTCAGAAAAAAAAAAAAAAAAGAAACAGCTTTGGAATAAAAATTGCAACAACACAGTCTCATTAGACTGATCCAGAGATAGCAGAACATTATTCCTAATAAAAACAGAAAACATGTCCATCAGGAATAATACCTGGCAAGGCTGAAGTGATAAAAAGTGGATTACAAAAATAAAAAAAGTAGGCATAGAATGAGATCCTTTGGGAAGTGTCCCAGGTTGACACCTGTCCACTGCCACTGTGAATTACATGCTTAGACATCTCTACAGGAGTCAATCCAAAATCTTCCCTTTTCTTTCTTTGACCAGAATTGCTTTAAAACCCTTTGGTTTATTTTGCTGTGTAACAGAAAACTGTAAATGGTAGTTGTTCAAAGTCTGCTGTCTCCTGGAATTAATGCACCATCTTCAGTGTTAAGACACCTCTGTTACAACTGAAACTAGCCAGGAGGCTGAGCCCTTCCAAACCACAGCAGCCTTATTTTCAGTGGACTGTTCACTTAACAACTGTAGCTTAGTTCTTAGTTTATTGAGAATATCACCAATGGCTTTAAAGTCCTCTTTGAAGCAATTTTAGCATGCTTCATGTACACCCTGCATTTCACATGGCTCATTCATTTCTTTTCAAAGTTACCATGCAGCCTTAATTCTCAGAGGAGACTGCAATACACACCTGCTTGCAAAGTCAAAACTGATCAACTAAGTGTTTTTCTTAGACAGAAACACATAACTGCAAATACCTCTCTACAGTCCAGTTCAAGGTTCTGTCCTCCAACCTCCAGTTTGAGAATTTCAACCTGGTAATACCACTCCTCTTTGATCGGTGTGTACCAAATATCTCCCTTGTACAGACTTGGTTCAATTCCACCCAGAACCTGAGGGAAAGGAAAAAGGAATTCCCATGCTTTAAAATCCTGGATGTTTAGATTTGGAGTAAGCACACGAAAAAAGCAGAATATTTAACTGTGATACACAGGGCATCAAAATTTTAACTTAGCACCATTTGTAAGGATTTTACTGACAAGTTCTTTGTCAATAATAAAGCGATATGAAACATCTAGACATTACATAGATTGTGCTTTAAGAAGAATTCCTGCATTGGGCCAAATTACCAGCATTCATCTACAAGCTCACACTGATCCTATTATGAAAGTTCCACTGTTTGAAATCGAAACAGTATCTCCAGTGGTTTAATCTAGCCAATATATAAAAATGGGACAGAATATTAAACTTGCACATCGTAAATTCACTTTATCAGATCAAAAAAACCTTAATACTGTTCAAGAACATTTCATTTTTCTTACACACAACCAAAATGGAATATGACCATCCTATCACTGCTGTCACTGTGAGCTTCCATCAAAATGTACACTGAAGCTGACTGGAAGCATACCAGATCATCAGACTTTGAAATGAACTAACATAAGCCAGTTCTCTCTTGGGCTTCATCTATCTCATGTCTGTTAACATTTACTGTGTATGGATTCACTACAAAATAACTATTTGTGATCAACTCATGTGCTGATATGCTTATTTCAGCCTAATTTGGGAACAGTCATTCAAATCTCTATTCCAGATAAATAATGGCCAATTCTCAGTCCTACTAAAGCTGATGGAAAGACTTTCCAGAATAACAATAAGTAGAAAATCTGGTCTTCAGACTTTTTGCTTCAACATGTTGTCTACAAAAAAGGAAAAGAGCCTTGATTCGTCTCCCCCTTTTCACATCATGTGAAAAAAGTACTGCAGCATTTTGGTAAGACTGAACAAGCTGAGCAGCTGAGCAAGGGACTACTCAGTTTGAAAAAGGTAGCAGAATCTGCCCTGAGGAAACACCATAATATTTATGTTTTTCTTTATTAAAATTTAACTTGAAATGCAGAAGTTTACTCAAACTTGAAAAAGAAAGTAAGAATGGAGAATGAAAATAGACACTTGAGTTTTGCTTAAATGCTTAACTTTTCCTTAAAAAAATCTAAAATATTTCACGTTTAAAAACTAAATTTGGAAGTAGGATAGTCATAGAAAAGAGGGAGAGAGATTAACGAAGATACATCTTCCCTCTCAGATTGACAGATACCCACAAGACTACCTCCGTTGGTACCACTTCCAGAAACAGGCAATCCAGCACCACACATCTGCAAGGAGAAAATGTTGGGGATCTTTGCCTGCCTCACAAGAGAATCAAAGAATGTCTCCACAGAACTTGAAGGCTTGAAGGTGTTGAAAAACAAAACAAAAAAGAATTGCAGAAGTATTAATTAAAAAGTTTCTTTGCAGAAATAAGCAATTCATTCAAACAAGACCACTTTTCTCAAGTAAATTGAATTTCTGACAACCAGGTGATGAAAATTCTAGATGTAACAAGTCATTAAAACCCCAACATCTGTCATTTTTCTGTTTCTGTTATTTTCAAAAACATTTTTACTCTTGACCACTGTCATAGAAATCCCTGACACACACGAGTATTTTTCAATTGCAGTTTTCAAACTCACATACTAGTTTCAGTTTCAGGCAAAAACTCTCACCGATGTTTTCTGTTTGGAAAAGGCTTTGGGTTATTAGAACAGTCAAATGTAGCTCGCCCTTCACACCTTTCCACAGCTAAAAGGCAGAATTTTAAAGTGTGGATTTTCAGTTTTTAAGCATAGTTTAATTCTAATGAACTTAGAATTTAATGGCCCTTTCTTCCTCTTCTTTCTTTTAAAGAACTTTATACCCAAGCATACTCACTTCAACTGATTACTGGCCAATAGGTTCTTTCCTACATTTCATGTCATGCTTTCATTTGCAGTTACTAGAGCACTGTAGTTTCATTATAATTCTGACTTCCACGTAGGTACATCTCATGATAGGCAGAGATCCTGGCTAGCTTGAGAGGTGCCAAGTGCTCTTACTGCAAAAAGCACAGAGCAGCCTCAAAAGCCAGCAACACTTAAGTCTTTGGAAGAAGGGAAAAATAAATGCCTTGAATGCACTATTTACCCAAACCTGAGTCTGAGAAGCAGCTCTTCTTTGTCTGTCTGTTGACAGTGTATGACAGCAATATGGCATAAGTCAATACCATGATTACATACCTCTTGAATAAAGCATTTTAATTTCATAGTCAGTGTACAGTATTGAATTATTTATTCTAACTGGGTATATATCTCAGTTCGTGAATTTCTCAGGGAGTTATGCATGGGTTGAAAACTATGACAACATAGTATTCCAATCACATTTTCAGTTTTAGATTACAAGGTAATAAATGTTAAGACTATAAATTTTAGGTTTTAAACTTCTACCTGTATTTCCAATCTCCTTGAGAACAGGATGTGCTTGGTTCTACGTTCATGAAAACACCATAGATAATATTTGTTCTGAAATTATCCATATATATGCCTTGCATCCCAACTTTTACTTGGTGAATGGAGAATGTCTCAGAAAGAACTGCCAAATGCTCTGCCAAAAGGACTTGAGGGAGGTCATCAGAGCCCTAATATACACCCTTCAAACACATGCCAGAAGCCATTACTCCCATAGTCTGCTACTACAGGCTCTGTAAAAACTTATTCATTCCACAGGACCTGAAACTGGAGCCTTCATTACCACAAAAGCCAAAATCCTCACATGGGACTGCAGTACCGTCACTTCCCAATTTATTCTTTCTGGAACAAACACAAAGGATCCATACAAAAGAGTGGCCGGAAGGGAGGAGTCTAATGCTGACAGATCACCTGCTCAATTTATTTTAATAGCTAGCTTTCTATTTATTGTCATTGTGAAAGACAATAGCTGGGGAAAGGATAATTTACCTTGGCTAAGGCATCGTAGGCAAGACCAAGAATCCCGTGCCATTTAACTCCTGGTAAGAAAAAGTTCTCTGATTCAAGAATGGTAGCAATGTTGATGGTGTAGCTGCCATAGATTCCTTTTGGGATAGTAATGACATCTGTACCCAGCACTCCAGTCCAGCTTCCTTGACTGTACTTAACTGTGACATCAATCCCTTGAGATTTGTATGTACTTGACCTTTAAAAGGAAAAGATACACTTATGCACAAGCTGTTCATTTACAATGCAAGACAGTATATTCAATCTCAATTTTTCCCAGAGAGGAGACAAAAAATGAAGTCTGCAAAGTCAATCAGATATACTCACAGAAGAAGGGGTATGCATAGTACAAGCAGTAAAAAGGAGAAAGAAAAAAATCTTGAGGCCCTCTATTTATTCTGAAGCTATTGATGACTCAAATCTTCACAATGTGTGTCTTTTCCTTTTCTTTTTTTTCTTTTTTTTCTTTTTTTTTTTAAAAAAATCTAAGGTATTATGCTACCTAATGCAACATCGTATTATTTATGCTACCCTATGCAATATGTCCCTGACTCAGACTGGTCCATCACAATAGCAGCAATACTCTTTAATTGGAGATGGAATGCATTAAGTGGTGCTAGGAAATTAAAAGCTTCTGAATTCAAATCTAGAATTGAAATGCCAAGCTAACTGGATAGCTGTAGACTAATATCTCATTAATATTATTAAAAAATCAATTTTGAATAAATTGGAATATTATTGTATCAGCAGTAAGACACAGGTTTTCTAAATCTGCAGTTTGGCCTATCTATCAGGAAGTAGGTAGACTTGGATATTATTAACAAATGATTTACTGACTTGGAGCAGGAAAGGAAGGAGTTCCTTCCAGACCAGGGCAGAGAAGGCAAAGGAGCTTAACTATGTATGGAAAGCAAAGAAAGGAAAAGAATCCTGTTGAGAAGGCTTAACAAAAACATTAGGAAAAAACCTCAATAGATATGTCATTTAAAAAACTGTAGTATAAATATAGTAATCTTCTTCCACCTACATCACTGCTCAAGAGCTACAGATGTCCTAGATCCCTCACAATTTAGTTTGGTCCCATTCCTCAGCATACAGCTTCCCTTCCTGAAGAGACAGATGACCATTCTTGGTTCATCTGAACAGACTTTTAACGTGACAACTTCTTTTAAAGTAAATTAAAAAAAAAAAAAAAAAAGGAAAGGCAAGTGTAAAATAATTTCGTAACACCACCTTTACATGTTTGTTTGTAAAACAACAGAAACTGGAGGAGGTTCATCAAGTGTGGGCATTTTTATCAACCCAGCTTTATCTAACAGCTGCTCTGACAGAAACAGCCGCATGAAGTGTCTTCAGAGCTCCCTGCATCTGAGCTCACCAGAGTGAAGGTGGTGTGATTTTGTCTGTTATGGGAAACAACCTTTAGACAGCAATGCAGACAGCTCCCATCCATTCAAGCAGACACTTAATCTTGAGGCACAATTTGCTATATGACCCATGCAACTGATCCTCCTCTTAGCTAAGGGAGGGAGGGAGTAGTGAGAGGCCAGGATATACCCTAAGCAGTTTTTGATGCTTCCAACATCTAACCCTTCAAGGGTCTCCAGGGCTCAGTAGTTTGTAACACCCAAGACACCAGAAATACACGAAATAATAGGCTCCACAGATTACATTTCGAAAAGCACAAATTCCAGAGATACTGTTACTACCTATATCTGGTCTTCTAATGCTGTTTTACCTTTCTGTGTAATTCTGCATTTGTCTGACACTTAGGTACATCTCTGCTCAGGCAGGGCCTTCAGAACACCACTGTGCTACTGGCTGTAGATTTGATAAATCAAAATGAAGTCTGAATAATTAGTGACATGAAAAAAGGGAGGAAGGGGCAGGAAAAAGAAAGGGAAATACAGGGTTCTTCACGTAGAAAAGTGTCTGGCTGTGCAACAGAAGAGGAAACATCTGAAATCAGAGAGAAAATTGAGAGCTGGGAGAACAAAGCAAAGAGAATCTGCAAATACAGACACTGCATGACTAGCAACAGCAGCAACACATAGCTCTTCTTCTGTAAATTGTAACAGCATCGTGGATTGAGCTGTGGACCAGGACACAGAACCACTGGGTTTCTTTTCTAGCATGGCTGCTGAACTTTCAGGTGGAAAGGCAGGACAAGTCATTTCCTCAACTTCTGTGCCTCAGCTTTCCCACCTTAGAAATGGGTATTAGGATACTCATCTGATTTGTAAAGCACAAAAAATGCCATATTGATGAGAAGGCCATATTCCTTCAAAGAGCAAAATTCCTAATGTGAGAAGGGATATCACATAATCCTTGTGTCAGTGGGTTACATTCTATTCTGCAAAACCACTTCCTACTCCACCTTCTTGATTGTAATCAGTGCATAATTTTCCACCTCGCTGACATAAAGGAAGGAAACTTCTTTAGAGGTCAAACCTAGAGACTTGCTCTAATTCATGGGACAAGTGTTTTAAAACAAACACTCAGGACAAAAAATACCAAACAAGCCGTTTTGGCTGTAATGAGAAAATAAGAAATTCAACTCCTCCAGCAGGAGAAAGGGTATCTTAGCCAGAGGCAAAGAAAAAGGCCTCCTAGGTTACGATGATATAGTGACACTACTCCCTTCTCCATGTCCTGCCTGGTAACTCTCCTCTCTTAGAAGTTTACAGCAGCTTCAAAGGCAGTTACCCAGGTGACACAGCCAAACCTTTCTCTGCAGTGCCAGACAATAACACGAGGGGCAACACATGACTTACATTGTGAGGTTCAGATTGGATAACAGCAAATACTTCCTCCAAAGGACAGCGTGGCACAGCACTGAAGTGATCACAGATTTTCCACCCTTAAATGTTTACAGGACTTGGCTGGACTCTGCCGTGGCTGACCTGATCTGCCTTATTTGGGATTTGTATGAGGTACCCTACAGAGGTTTCTTGCAAACAACATTTTTGAAACATCTGACTGATTTCTGGGGGGCAGGA
>JANHGB010059455.1:2782-19646 GCA_026283785.1 Coracopsis vasa | reverse complement strand
GATGCAACTCACAGGGAAAATTGCTAGGTATGTTCTTCATTTATTGACTTCTCCTCCAAAACTGCCTTTTTTAAGGAAGAACTAAATATGGAGTTAAGAAGACAAACCTGGCCAGATTCAGCTTCTGGCTGTCTAGTTCTTCTGTGATTGAAATAATTCCAAATGATCTGGGAGTGTTGAGAAGGTGACACAAGTGTCTTGTGAAGGGCCATGAGACCTAGCAGGGAAGAATTCCAAAAGAACCTCACACTGCTGAGTGTGTGGGCATTAAGTGTCAGATGAAATTCAGTTGCTAACTGCAACAACATGCTAGGGCAATGGCGAGGCCCGCAGTTCTGACTCCATGTAGTGCAACAGACTCTGAAATTGCTTTTATGAATAGTAAAAGTTGTGGTGGAACTAGAATAGTTTTAGGCTAACATTAGATTCAACAGTTAGGAGCAAAACAACACCTCCCCGAATTTTAGGAGTAGAGAAATAATTAAAGAGCAAAGAAACAACATTATGGTTGTAAGTAAAACAAATACCTGTTTCTTGAATACTCAGTTCTAGTCTGTCCAGGACCCTCCATTTCAAGGGCTGTAATAGAACTAGAAGAAGAGCAGAGGAAGGCAGCCAGGATGATTACTGATGTGGAATGGCTTCCATACTGATCTAGTGAAATTATTTTGACTCTTAACTCTGGAAAGCAGAGAAATGAGTAGCTTCTGACAGAGGTGCATGCAGTCAAGAGTGCACAGGAGTGAATATGGATCTATTGATTATGCCTTCTCAGAACAATAAGGAGGACAAAAAATTAATATTAGAGGCAACTTTTTTAGATGGCACCTGAAAAAAACCAAACAACCCTTTTCCATTTTCTCCCCCTGCCCTAGTTCTAATTATATATGTGGGAATTGGACAAATTCACAGGATAAATCCATGAAATACAAAGATAACCTACTTGAGGCAGGAAATCCTGCAGTCCCAGGTGGCCAGGGGGATTAGTGGAGAAGAACTGTCTTGTGCTTGCCCTCTTGCTAGTCCTTTCAGGTGCTAACTGCTAGCAAAGCAGAGAAGTGCTACATACATTTGGTTTCCCTTACCTTGTTTTCCTTACTTTTCAATACAGTTGTAATGGGAGTTGTTGTCATGGACTAGATAAACTTAACCCTTCACTATAACCCATGATGGTAATGGGTAAATGGCCTATTCTTACTCCATTGCTTTTTGCCAAGGGCCACCAGTGTGCCCCAAGTTTAGGGTTAGTTACCAAAGAGCACTACTGTTCCCTGCTGGGAATCCTGCGTGTCCTACCTGACCTCTAACAAACACACAGGATGGCTTCACACAGCTCTGCTGACTCCATCAGTGTAGCACCCATGCCATTTCAGCACAGCTGGTCTCCAGTGCTGAGTGGTTGTCTAGGATGATGTACATTAGTAATGATGGTGAACAGACCAGAAACAAACCTTTGCTGTTGGCCTGCAGGTTTTGCTGTGTGTAGGTTTGGTTGGAGTGAGCAGCTCTAAGACTTTCCCATCCTCTAGGTCTTTGTTGACAACTTTGTCCATGCTGACTTGCACCCTGGGAACATCCTGGTTCAAGGCACGGCCCACATCAGCACCAGCTGCAAAGAGCAGGCAGCCATCGTGGACTTGTGTGACACGCTTGTGGTGGAAGTGCAGCCACCCCTCAGGCAGCTCTGCCTGGTGCTGCTGGATGCAGGTATCGTGGCCGAGCTGCAGAGTGCTGACATGCGGAACTTCAGGGCAGTTTTCACAGCTGTGGTCCAAGGCCAGGTGAGGCCTCTGTCATGGGGCTGGGTAGCTGCGGCTGGGGAAGGGAGACAGCAGTAGAGTCTGATGGCCAAAATGATGGTTTTCTCTCTTATTTCCACAATCCTTAAGAGGGGAGAGGAGAATTGGTAGCTTGGAAGCTATACTGCACGCAGGGATAAGATGTTGAGCCTCAGCAAGGAGGCTGCCAGAGTGGAGTGATTTTAATGGCCCAGGAAACAGGAAGCACTGGTTGTTACTTCCCAGGTCAGGAGTGCTTCTGATGCAAGTTAGGATTGCCTGGAAGCCACTTGTGTTTGAGATTGTTGCAGGAATCTGCCAAGTTAGAGAAGAGGAAGGAATAGGTCAACATCTTGGTCTTCCGTACACATTTTGTTGTTGTGTCAGCATCTGTAGAGAAAAGGAAGCAAAACAGTGGGGGTGGAGGGTCTGACCTCTGCCAGGCCCCTTTGTGGAAGGGGAGCTACTTTATCCTCCTTCCCACTTACTTAAAATACACTCTCAGATTGACTAGAGAATCCAGTGCTGATGTCTCCTGTTCATTCTGAGAACAAGCATCTGTGTTCATACTTGCACATTGTTGGTTCTCAGCTGTGGGTTGGATGGCTTACCAGCACATCTCAAGAGGGACACATTAACTTGGTCAGTTTAACCTGCTGAAGTATACTGAGGAATAAGTGCTAAACTGTGTATTGGGGCCCTCCTGTGCTGCCAGACATACTTCTCAGGCACTGAGCAAAGACTGCAAACATTTGATTGATTGCAAGTCTTTCATGGCTCAGGCAATGATCTAATTCATGATCTATAGGCAGAAAAACTGCTACACTATGTCATTGCTGAACCTGGAGCTGTGGCTCTGTACATCACTGTCAGACATGTCTTCCAAGAAGAGCTACAAAGCCTCTCACAAGTGAAGCTTGGGTATGGCTCCCTTTCTCACCAAACATCTCTTGGTGTAGAATCAGTTCACTCCTCCGCAGTTTGCAAGCTAAAGGTTGGACCTAGCCCATAAGGGAGGTTAATATATGCCCTTATTTACACCATTATCTCCTCTGCTAAAAAGAAAATGTTAGTCATGTGGGTTTTATTTCCCTCCCCTAAAAATTCTGACTGCCTGAGAGATACCTTTGTTGTGTTCTACCGTGAAAGAAAAATAAACAGGGTTTTGCTGGATATGAGCTAAGACTTTCGGACCAGTTCTGCTGCTCTTGCACCTGTTTCTGTTGATTCATAGGGTCTCTGTTGCTGGAATGGGAAAGACTGGGCTTGGGAGTTCTCCCTGCAGTATGCTTCCTCCAGGGACCTTTGCAGCAGGGGCCTTCCAGCTCCCTGTGGACACCAGTGATTCTGTTCTGATCCTCCTTTTCGACTTGTTTCACAGGGGGAGAGAGTGGCAGAACTGATCCTTCATCATGCCCGTGCTAACCAGTGCCAGGATATCGAGCGATTCAAAGCTGAGATGGCAGAACTAGTGACCAAGGTCCGGGGAAACACCATTGCCCTGGGAAAGGTGAGTGCACTATGTCCCACCCTTGCTTATCAGTAATGCAGTGCAACTCGGCTTTCAGAATGAGCCATGTGGAAAGACCAGCTCTTATCTCATCAGCACTTACCAACAGCATCTGCAGTTCCCTGTGAGGAGCTGCTAAGCCAAATGGTACAGCTTGCATCTTGTTAGCTAAGGCCAGCTTGGGTGCTTCAGAGAATGTAGTGTGGTGGCATTGAACAAATTAATGCATGTTGTGTACTGCTGTGAGGTCAGATGTTCTTAGCCTTCCTGGGCTAGTAAGTAAGCAGAACCACAGGTCATAGCTGAACTCCTTATCCTGGCCAGGGTGGGGGGAATCATATCTTGATGGTGGCTGTTGGCAGCCCAATAATTTTCTTCCACCACCGGAACCAAATGCTAACACTTAGAAGAATCCAGCCTGTCACTCAGTCTTCTTGACCACAGTTTTGTTTTTTTTTCAGTTTTTAACTTCTCCCTTGTATTCCAGCTTCAGGTGGCAAATCTGCTCTCAAATGTCTTCAAACTGTTGATGACCCATAAGGTGAGGTCCTGATGCTGTCTGCCTTCAATGGCTGGCAATTCATTTTGGGAGAGAGAAACACTCAAATGAACGTGAAGGGCTAACAAGGAGGGGGGACCGTGGATTCTGAAATGAGCTGCAGGAATGCATCGAAGTGTTGCAAGCATATTTGTTTCCCAGGTCTTGATACACACCCTGCCAAGACCAGTTTCTTGGGTCTGCCTTAATACCACATTTAACTAAAAGGAATGTTTCTGTGATATATTTTTCCTACTTTTTTATGGTCCCTTACAAGAAGAAAATGAAATCTAATGTATGTTCCCTTTGTTGTATCACTGCACACTTTCTTCCCTAGACCTTTTCCTTGATGTGGGGTTATGGAACTGCACTAGGCCATTTTACGGGTTTGTTAGAAACCTTCAAAGTGAGAAGTTGTTCACAGAACAGAGCTTCCATCTTACAGATGACAGTATTTGGAGAACATGTTTCCACAGTTGCAAACAACTTTGGAAATCAACAAAGCTACAGTGGCCTGAACTAGAGGAGATGAGACGGTTGTCAGCTACATAGCTGCCCAGCCTCTAAAGGGTCCCTCTAAACATTCCTTAGTTAGAGATTTCTGTCATTAAGCCTCATTAAGCTGGTTTCTAATAAAATAAAATGTAATTTAGGCCCTTACAAAGCAAATCCTCTCAACTCGATGAATTCTTAATGCCCCGGTATGCCTTGAAACAGTCCCAGTACCTGGCTGAGAACTGGGGAATAGTTTGGTCACATGCAGAGCAGAGGTTTCCTCTGTGATCTGGGGGGGTCTTTTGTAGCCATTCAGGAGGTTAGGTCCCCTTTACGCATGTGCCTGTGTTCAAGTACATTGGATACTGCAGCTTATAACTACACTAGCAATGGTGAGGACTCCTAAGCTCCTGCTATTCCAGTATGGAAGAAAAAAAAAATCCCAGTCCCCTTCTGGAGCTGAAAAACAAACTTCTGGGTTCCCTTAGGGCATTTAACCTGAAACTGTCACCTTATTTTTGGGCCTTCTGCTGGATTTCAGTGAGTTCTGAAACTCCCAAGTGATGGAGTTGCAGTATAGCTTCAGGTGTGCATAAGCTCTTCCCACTCTCTTCCCTTCCCTCTCAGCTTAGCCAGAGAATTCTGTGGAATTCTTAGCCCATTCTGTGGAATTGGCTCTGGAGAAAGTAAGGTCTGCCAACTACTCCATTTAGTCTCTTGTCATTCTAGGTGAAGCTTGAAAGCAATTTTGCTTCCATCATCTTTGCCATCATGGTTCTGGAAGGACTTGGTCGTTCCCTGGATCCTGAACTGGACATTCTAGAGGCAGCTAAACCACTGCTCATCAAAACTGCAACTTCTGTCCTCCGATAGACTCCTGTGACTGCTGCCCTCCTCTGTGCAGGGTTATACCTGTGCCATCAGTGAGCTGGCTGAGAAAGAAGCTGATGGTGAGAAGTCATGTTTGTCTTGGGGACATGCCATGCAGAGGTTGCTCTCCATTAATGTTGCTTTCAGTTGTTTCAGCCAAGCACCAGGCTGAGATGATCAGAAATCAGGAAGACTTTGCACAATTGGAGACTTCTGACTCATCACATAGTTCTAAGAGCTAATGTGCTCTGATAATTTTTAAACTGGCATATCATGTAGTTTAGGTGCACATGATTGCTGCAGCCTGGTGAGAAAAGCAGTCTGACTTGTCTAGAAGTCTTTAAAAAGATGTTCGTTGATCCAGTCTGTTTTGAAATCTATCAGGTTAAATATGTAAAGTTGTTATACTGACTTACCTATCACTGTGGTATGAGACATGGTGTTCCAACACCACCTAAGCAACTCATGCAGGCTGAAAAAAAGCCAATAAACCTTTTTGTCTTTTGCACTTTTTGCTTCTACTTTTATTGTAGAAGTGTCCTGAGATCCTGCAGGGAGTGGTGTGTTCTTAGGCATTTGGGATGATAAAACCAGACCAGGCAAATGGACACCCCCTCCCCGCCACTCTAGCACAATACAAATAAACAGCAACAGAAAATACTTGCCTAGGCAGGAGACCTAATTCCATAATAAAAAAACAACTTTTGGGAATATTTGTACTGTTCTTAGTGTTTTGTATTTAGGTTTTTCTTTAAGCTTGAAAAAAAGCCTTTTTTATTTCTCTCTGTGCTTCCTTCCTGTCACTGTCCCCACAGCTCCCCTAATCTCACCCTGATCAACTTAAAGCTTTAACTAATATGCAAATTCTTGCCTTTTCTTTCCAGTAGTTTGCAAAACAAGGAGTCCAAGCATGGGTGGAAAACACATTGTAAATGTTTAAATTAATTACAGCCAGCAAAACGTGGCTTTTACAGTCATTTTAATAGCATTAAGATTATTTTATGGCTGCATTTTAATAGTGAGAAATACAGGCTACGAATGATTGGAGATACTATAATACTAAATATATTCCCAGATATACTGCATGTGAAATTATAGCAGCACAGGTTTTCTGCAGTGATCTGTTTTCAGATGGTTAGGCAATCAAGAAAAGGACCTTAAGCAGACAATCTGTTCTTTTATGGTGGTTATAAAATAATGATTAATACATGAAGTCTGAAAAATAAGTTTAAATTCTGCTTAATATATTTAATGCATTTTCCTTGAATCATTACATGTTCCACTTCTAAATGCTTAAGGATAAAAGCAACAGTAGAGTTTGAGACTAAGTAAGTTTTAGGTTTGTTTCCATAAGTCTAATAGACTTAAACTCATAACAAGGTACACTGTTAACTAGTGCATTGATTTTGTGTAAAGGAGAAATGTAGAATCACAGAATGGTTTGGGTTGGAAGGAACCTTAAAGCTCATCCAGTTCCAACCCCCTGCCACAGGCAGGGACACCTTCCACTAGACCAGGTTGCTCAAAGCCCCGTCCCAACCTGGCCGTGAACACTTCCAGGGATGGTACAGCCACAGCTTCTCTGGGCAACCTGTGCCAGCGCCTCACCACCCTCATAGTGAAGAATTTTTTCCCAATATCTAATCTAAATCTCCCCTGAAAGAAAAAGAAAAGCAAGAGATCCCAAAACTTTACATTAGAGAAAACCTCTATGGGCTGCCAGGACTTGCTTTCCCTCTCCCAGGCCCACTTAGCTTGAGGGGCTGATTCCATCAGCTGTGCAGGTCGGGGGCACAGCCACCCATCTGCTTCCTGAGCAAATTTCAGCCAACTTTTCCAGAGACTGAACAGAGTCCAAATCAAATGACAGAATTCAATGTGAAATGCAAAACTGTGCCTCACATGTAGTTTCCATATATGCAACAAATGATATTTTTTTCAAACCTTAACTAAATGCCTAAGCCTTCACCTTATATTTAGGTTCATCTTTCCTTTTTCTCCCCTTTCTTTTTAAATAAAAATCTCAGGAGAGTTCATGCATATTATAGATCCTAAAGTTAAAAATACCCCTTTTAGCTATTAAGGCCTTAGAATAGTTTGTAAACATCTGGCTGAGACTTAACTTTAACTGCCTTTTTGGGGAAAGTTGAAGGCATAGCTGCTCAGTTATCTCTTAAGGAATGCAGCCTGAGCCTCACTGCTAAGAAGCTGCTGGCCATACAAAAGGTTTGGCAGAATTACAGAGGGGCTCCCTTTTGCAAATTTAATTTTTTCTTTCAGAAATTGCTGTTATGGCTGATGCTGTGGTCCTGGAAAAGGGGTGAATTTTCATAACATACCTTTTGCTGAGTGATGTGTCAGAAAATGTGGAATATGTTTCTAAGTGTACACAGAATGTCAGGCAACAACATCTACATTTTGTATCTAGTTCTGTTCTAGGTATTACTTAAAACAAGGTATTGGAAATATTAGCTATATTTCAGCATAATTTTGTGTAAATTAACATCCTTCAATAGAGCTCTGAGTGTTCCAGCAAACAAATTGTGCCATGTCCATTCTTCTTTCCTAAATATCCATGTGAATAAATCAGTTACCTTTCTGGCTACCCAAGGCTGACAACAGCATTCTGTGATGCAGCCGCTGTATTTTGTACCGCTGATGATACGAGGAAGAAGGACAGCACTTCAGGATGTGACAAGCATAACCTCCTCCTCCCCTCTGTGAAAGAAGGCACCTCCACTTGCCAGAGCATGGCATGTTAAAAACCCTCTTCTCTCCTGCTGACCACATGCTTCACTAAGGAAGTCGGTAACCTGCTTAGAAAATCAGGGAGTGGAGTCATGAGCAAGTAGCATTGTGGCCTTCAAGTGGTAACTGTGTTTTGCCCTGTAGCTAGAATGGGGAGCTCCTCCTATAGCCCTACTGGCTACCGTGGATTCTTGCATGATTTATTAACTGTCAGTTTACCAATTCATTTGTCTGTAGCATTCTCATTTATTCACAGTGAACAAAAAGTCTGTTTATTCTGACCAGGTGCCCTATCTGCAAAGATACCCGAGTATCCTTCTGGTATAAGATTACCAGCTGTTGGAGACTGCCAGCCTGAACACAAGATTGTAGGCAAAAGGGACCGCCAAGCCCAGCACAGGGCTTAGTGATTCTGCAGAGACAGATATGTCAGAGAACAGACATTTTTCACATCACAGTGCCTAGAAAGGGTGGCGTGTCACCGAAAAAACTTTCTGTTTTGCATTTTGGGCTTCTGTAAGTCATTCTTCCTCTAGGGGAGTGGCTTGTGTATTCCTGATAGTAGAAGATCTACACTTACCTGGATCCCAAGCTGGAGGGTTCCAAGTTGTCTTACCACGTTTTCTGTAGCACCTCACCTGTCCCTGAATCCTTGCCCTGTTCCCTACAGCAGTTTTGGCAGGAAGTAGCACAACTCTAAGGCCAGGTTGGATGCGGCCTTAAGCAACCTGGTCGAGTGGAAGGTATCCCTGCCCATGGCAGGGGGTTGGAACTGGATGATCTTTGAGGTCTCTCCCAACCCAAACCATTCTGTGATTCTGTGAACTTTGTCATAGGTATAGGGACTTCCCTATAGGTCTCTACAACTCAGGTGCAATGGGGCACTTGTAAGAGTCAGTTGTTAATAATGGAAACTGCAGTGGATAATTTACATTGTATTTTAGCAGGTACATTTCCATTGCTACAGGGTTGGTTTTGGTTTTGCATCCAGCTGGTGTCCAGCTCTCCTTCCCCATTTTTCATATAACTTTAACATAGCAAGGCAAGTCATATGACAGCATCACTTAACCACACTTCCTATTTCATGTGGTCCTTGACCTTAAAGAAATAAATGTGCTCCTCTGGCACTGGTCTGGAAGAAACACAGCAGGGCAGAAAGTTCACAGAATGCAGTAGCGGAATGGGGAACTCTTCAGGCCTTTATTTAATTTCCCCACAGGCTTGTGTTAGCAGGACTTAACCTGTGCCTGTGCTTCCACCACTTCATGTAAGGGACTCATTCTCAGGGTGTTTCTCCTGATCTTCTTTCTTGTTCTTCGCCTCCTACTGTATCTACTGCCCATGCCTTCACTTAGCTAATTCCTTTCTCTGTCATTTGCATCTTGAAAGCAGTTACAACCTGATGCCACCACCAGGCTCTAGGTCCTGTGCCGTTTGAATCACTTTTATAACTCCCAGGTTCCCTGCTGCTCCACTCTGAATTGCCCCATGACACTTTCACCAGCTTCTGACTACAACTTCACATTACAGGCACCAACTCCTTGAAGCCCTGTGGAAAGAGCTGGGCACCTCAAGATGCCTTTGGGGCAGAAACTCAGCTGTATGGCTGTGTCTCATTAAATACCAAGGTAGCTTTTGGTTGCAGAGTTGGGTCTGTCAGCAGGGCCGCTTGAGACAAAAAACCAGCTTGACAGAGGTGGACTAGAACAGTAACTCCAGAAAGAAAGGTGTGAAGGTCCCTTCTAACCCAAACTATTCTATGATTCTACCAAAGTGAACTCTGGCTGCAACAAAAAGGAGATGAAAGATCTCTGTGGAAACCACAATTCTACTTGTCACAACTGCATTTGCGCACCCAGGCTCCAGTACACTGACACACAGCTACAAGAAACAGATCAGGTCTGTGAACGCCTCAAGGGCCTGCTTACCCAGTCTGCAGCTTCCTTATGCTAGTAGTGATGCCCGGAGCATCAGAAGATTCTGTTCTTTGAGGTACTGCTGGAGGCCACTGAGTTTCTGGCCTTCTTTCTCCACTTTCTGGCGTGAACGGTCTCTGCTCTGGAACACTCTCCCTTTGGCAGCCTGCTGCTTTTTTTGTTGCCTGTCCTGCTCCCGTGATTCTTGTTCCAACATTTCCTGCTGTGACTGCATTCTGCTCCTGAGAAAATCCTACATAAAAATAAAGACATTTACAATTGCACAGCCAGCTTTCATGCTGAATTTCATCCACATTTATCACCAGCAGAGGCCAGAAATGGGTATAATTTATGGAAATTCATTCCTTGCATGTAGAAGGACTTTTTCTGTGGCAGAAATAGACAAATTTACTTCCCATCTTTCATCTTTATACATGTGTCAAAAAAATCTGTTACCCTTCATTTATTTATCTCTAAATCATATTGGATATATTGCATATGAAACAGGTGCAAGAGAAATACTCTGGATGGTGCCACTGCTGGAAACATGGTAGTACAGGAAAAACATTTTGGACTTGCCCTTACCAGCCTTTCTTTCTCTTGTTCAAAGCTCCTTTCATTGCATTTTGCCTGCAGCTCCTCTCTCTGCACACGCTGTGTCTTTAAGAACTGCAACCTCTGACTTGCCTTCCTCTTTTCCTCCTCCTGCAAGAAGGATTCCTTCCTGCTCCTCTCTGCCCTAGCAGCCTGGAGCAGTGCCATGTGCTGCAAAGCTCTGTCTTCTTGCTCCATCCGTTTCTCCAGCTCTTGCAATATTCTCTGACACAATCGCTGCCTGTTTCCAGAACAAAATCTCTCAAATTTCTCAGAAAGAAAGAGCAATAAAAGAATAAGACAGTGCATGAGGCACAAGGCAGATATTCTGGCAATCTGTGCTCTGTTAACGTTGCAGGACTCTTCACTAGGTTATGAGGGTTAAACCTGTGTCCTAAGCGGGGGTGGCAAAAACCCCAAATGGGCTGGTGCTGTCATCTGCTCACCTGACTTTCCTAACCTGGTGTGGCTGGGTGTTCCTGGCCCTGAAGACCAGGAGCCATGAAAATGGATTGTGCAGACAGGGCTGTAGGACTAATCCAGGCAACTGGGTGGCTACATGCCTTGGTGGTAGAGCTACAGTGGCAACAGAAGAGATGGAAGGAGGTGGGTCATGGGGGTGAAGATCTGCTGAACTTAAGTGGACTGGGGCAGGGAACAGGGATTTGGGAGGCAAAAGGACTTTGGGTGTGAGTATGAGGTTGAAGGGAATCTGCCCTTGAAAGTAAGTCTGAAGGCCATGTGTACCCATTCAGCTATATCTCCAGCAGCAATTTTATTCCTGTTAGTAAACTACCATGACCCCTCTGCAGAGACTTGTACGAGGCACAGTGTGTGATGTTCAGAGACTGAATGAGAGCACCAGGGAGTAGACATCACCAACCTTCTCATATTTACTACAAAAACATTTAGCTCCTAGGTATCACCTCTGACTGTCCCTGCGCAGCTGGCGTCGGATGCCATCTGCGTCTTGTTGCTGCTCCCTCTTCAGCTGCCTCTGTACCTCTTGCCGTCTTTTGTGCTCAATCTTGGCTCTGTTGAAGTCCATCTCCTTCCATCTCTCCCGAGACACACCATTAAGGATTGATTTCTAAGAGGAAAAAAAAAATCAAACCAAACCCCTTAATCTCATCAGTATATTTTCCTAATGCAAACTGTAAACATACAGAACCAGAACAGCTTAGTCTTCTAATGTCACTCCTGAGCTCTGGAAGCCACACTGGCTTCCATGAAAACTGTTCCATGAATACTGGCTCATGAATACTGTTGTGTCACTTCCCACCCCTGAAAACACTGAGTATGATGCTAAAACCTGTACAAAAGAATAAGCTTAACCAACAAAGGGGTGTCTGAAAATCCAGTTTTAAGAGTTCTTAGGTCAGTAGGTTGTGCTGTTCTGCTTGTTCCAGTGTTGAGCCAATGCTTAAACTGCCCAATCTTTATGTCAGCTCCTGGATTGGATGGAAACTACAGGTTCTGACCACAAATCAGAGTACAGATTTATTAGAAAGAGAAACATCTGCCTCCCTCTGGCCAAACACAAAATCTTCCCGGAGTTCTCTGCAGGTGTACTAACTCTTCACTTCCTGCTTGAGGTTTCTATCCAGGGTCAAGGAGTCTGTGTTTACTCCAGTAGTAGCTGCATTTCAACGCTGGGCAGTGTTCCTAACTTGATTTTAAAATGCACTGTGCTGTGTAAAGAGATGAAGGAGCACCTACAAGGCTTCTTTTCACAGCCATTTATTTCTTTTGTACTCCTACAGTGCCCTCTATGAGGGAAGGAGCAAGGGAGCATCACAAAAACGTAGACATGATTCCAGATTACAAAGCTAGAGCTGTTTGGGTCTGGAACAGAGTTTCCACAAAACATTTTCCTCTCTCAAACGCACGCATTCCCTGGGCTATGTGATTCAGCTCACCCCACAGACTTTCCCTTTTTTGCTTTCAGTATCTGTAAAAGAGGAATAATTCTTTTGCTATCTAGTAGACCTGGCTGAAAGGTTGACTTAGAAAAGATTAGAGCCAAAATAAAAAACTCTATCAAAAGTGCTGAGTAAAACCACCAGAAGTGCCCTGTTCCTGTACAACACTGATTCTCAAGTAGAAACCTCATGTTTATATTTATGCATAGTCATTATTCTACATAGGCATGATTTTTGTTACAGTCAAAACCGTAGGGAAAGAGATCAAAAGCTGGTTGGAATTAGATGATTTTAAGGTCCTTCCCAACCCTAACCATTCTGTGATTCTATGATATTCTTCCATGACGTAAACAAATCACTTGATTTTAATAGCTAAATCTAGTTTGGATCAAATACTTACTGTAATGCTTTTGTCTTTTGGAAGACTGAGAGTTGTGGATCTCCTAAGCTGCACACTGGAGGTGCTGTGTGGCCTCTGTGTAAGCAGAGCTGATCTGATGGTCAGGCTGTCTTTCTGTAGCGATTGATTTACTCGATCGAAGAAGCTTTGGCACCTGAAAGGAACCAAAGCACTGGTTCCCATGGAAGGGTTCCCTTGGGAGTGCTGGATTGGAGCTTCTGCCACTCTGGACTCAAAAAGACCTTTCAAATAAATTAGGGCAGGGACATATGAGGTTATAGGCAGCTTATAAAAAGAAAGTCTTCTCATATAAAGTACATTCAAGCAAGACTTCTATAACTTGTGTCCCAATTTTGGCTGGGATAGAGTTAAGGAGTAACTTAGTACCAACATTTTCCTCTGAGGAGGTGCAATATTTTTTAGTGTTCACAAAACAGGTCCTAGCTTTCAAAACCCAAGCTTGCCATTGTAGTCAAGCATGAGTTTTGCCTGGTAACACAAGATCACTGACTGCACTTCCAGCTACTCAGGCTTAGGGATTGTTTACATGGTATTTCACAGACACACATGAGCTGCTCCTGCCAGTGCTCTGAGACATGAAAAAACTACAGATTCCTTGCCAGGGCAAAGCCTGACCTATCCGTCCTGCTGAGAGACAGGAGAAATTAGCTTGGGCACAGCACTGTGCTAACACAGCTTTTGGATAACTGAGAACACGAGCAGCATTTGGTTGCAGCTTTCTGCTAAAGACAACGTCCACCAGAGTGACAGCTATTGCATGGAATGATACTGGGGCACCAGCTGGGAGGAAATGTGCACTCCTGCTTGACTTTTCTTTCTCCTTCTACCAGCAGTGACACAAAACAATGTGGTAACAGAGAAAGCTTTAGGCTTTCAGAATCCTCACTTAGACGCCTGCAGTTGTCACAAAACTGGCTTAAACAGCTTAACAGTAACAATATGTTTAAAATCAGGATCCAGCCCCTTTTGGATGATAAGAGAACAAAAGTTTACTGAACGGCATTACAAAGTTGTCATTTTCAGCACAGAGGAGGAGTGTTCTGCAGAACAGTCCTGGTGAAGTCTTTCTGCTATAGGCAGTCATATTTAACCTTACAGATAGGTTGATTTTTAAAGTAAGGAAATTTTGTAATAAATTACATTTATATTTATAGCAAGCATTATGATAAAGGTCAAGAAAACTCAAAAGCTGCTACTTCAATAGGTGTAGAAGCCAAACACCCCAACTTCCATCTGAACCTTTCACCTTGGGAAGAAGATGAACAACTTCTCAAGCCATACCACCATTAATACCTCCATAGAATGATACTACGTTATGGTGGCTGTATTCACAGCATGGCATTAGGGCATTTTCTTTTGAAACACCAAGAACATGGCAACAGATCTTAAACATGATGGCCTGCAGCACTGACACTGTGTGGCAGTCTTATGTTTGGATAAAAAAGGTACAATTTCCATACCATGTTTGTGTTTAAAAGGAGCCTCAGTTTCAGCATCCTGCTGTCTGCTGTCTGCTTCTTCCTTGTGGACTGTCTCCATTAACCAGCTGTCTGTGTTGACGGCAGTATCAACCATAGCATGAGCCATCTCCACCTGAGGACTCTAGAAATAACAAGAAATACCATCATAATCCAGACCTAATGTGCAAAAGAACAGGTTAGTTTCATGAACTTAGAGATCTTACGTTGTAACTGGAGTTCAAGGAAGTAAAAAGAAATTCTGGGCAAGCTCTTTACTGAAGAAACAACTCCGTAGTAGAGTAAGTTGTGATCCCTTTGTGGCCCTCTCTGTGTGTTCAAGTGACCTAAAAATGGCAGTACTTCCCCTGTAAGGGTCCAAACTGGTACAAAAGAGATCAGGCCAAAGGATGAAGCCAGTCACATTTATGGTGCCAGAAATGAGGATTCTAACTCTTACATAACCATGGGCAAAAGCTTAGCACTAGCTGGTGCCTCCTCTATACTGATCTTCACCCAGTGCCCTGTTTACAAGCACCAAATCAGCTACCAAAGATCACAGAAGTTTCTTGTGCTCTTTCATTGGGAGAGGTGATGTCTCTAACAGAGTGGAGAAATATCTTAACAGAATTATGCAGGGAGTGCCTTGGTATGGAGCAGTTCTTACAGTAATCCTTATCCAGTATAAAGTCTTCTGTCTGAGACTTTTTCCTGCCTTTACTTCCCTCATGAAGAGGCAGGATGTAAAGAAACTGCACTATGTGACACTCCTTCATATTCTGCATCCATGGAAGAGGTTCTAGGAGTCTGTTCCAGGCAGTGATAATAACAGCTATCTCTTTCCACAGCTGAAGGATCAGGAAGACAGTGCAGAACACGTACATAAGGACTAGGCCTAAAACCTCTAGCAATTTTTTGGTACCAAGAGCAGAAAACTTGAGGTAACAAAGCAGACATTATACAAATAGCAAACCACACATTAACAGAAGAGCCAGGGTGAAATGTTTTTTACCTTCTTAGGTTCTATAACCTCATTGTCCTCTTCCAAACAAGGCTGAACTTCATTTGGAAGATTTTCTGTCTTCAATCCCTTATCTTCCGTTTCCTCTTTTTCTCTGAAAACACTTTCTGAACATGAAATACTCAATTCAGACATTTGCTCTTCTACTTTATTGCTGAGCTCTTCTTTAGTGAAACTTGTTCCTGGGATGAAGGCATCCTCTTGCTGCAGTTTGCACCCTGTAGGCTGTGTAGATTCCCAGGCTTCAAGGCTGCAATGGGGAAGTGAGGTACACCTACAACTGCACTTAACACAAGACTGAGTTGAACACAGACCCCTTGGCCAGTAGTGCAGGTATGAGGGATCCTGTCTGTAATGGCCTGAGGCTCTATAACCCGGTGCCACGATGTATGGATAATCCAAGCTTGAATCTACCACCATCTGCCTGGCTGCTAAAGGCATCTGCAGTTCCAGGATGATGCGTTCACTTAAGGGCAGAGGAATCCGCAGAGCTTGGTCAGAAGACACCTCCTTAGTCTGCCCATTCCAGAAATTCACAAGCACTCCCTTTCTGTTGTGTGCTGTGCATACTGAGAAAGACAATAAAGGCAAAGAATGTATATCAACCTGGGTGCTTCATCTCTTAGAAGGCAGGAGATGAAAGCAGCAGCTTGTGTTTCACGCAAGTTTGTGACAACTTCCATGATTTTTTTTTCCTTGAAAGGTTTAAAATTTGACCTTGTTTTGAACTTTCCATGAAGAAACAGCAGATGTCAAAATTCCTGCTCATGCTCATCACAGTGAGCCAGGATTTTGCTCTGCAAAAGCTGGAAACTAGACTGACAGATCACCAGGTGAATACTCATGAGGGCCAGGAATATTTTTCTCCTTGTGTTAGGAGGATGTGACGTGCCTTTCTCCCAGGTTTTTAGGAAGTTTCCGCTCACAGAACAAAATAAAGATTAATTCTGGGACCTGCATTAATTCTGGCACCGAAAAAGAACAGGCTGCTTACTGCCAACAACAACAAAAAATAACAGAGATGCTGAAGAGAACCCAAGCAGCAGGTGGTGAATTCTCCATGACTGAGACACTTCTCTTTTCTATATAGCAACCAGCCACCGTGGCGGGTGTAGCACTGTTAAGAAAGCCAATCCCCCATACCTAAACGTGCTTCCTTGTTCTCCAGAACCTTTAGCACAGTGCCTGGGCCAAAACGTTCAGCTCTAGCCTCCCACGGTGCCAAGACCCTGTCTCCTGGAGCAAGAGGCTGTCGCCTGGCATCTTCGTAGTGGAGAATGTCGTAGAGAGGGGTTTCCTGTATTCGAAGCTGTGCCTTGCCTTTCAGAGTGCCACTCCTGTCAAACTCAATTAAAAAGCGCTCCCTGGAGCCCTACAAGAGTAAAACATGCTGTTTGTGAGACACACATCTGGGGCCAATTAACGGCCAAACATTAAGTGCTAAGAGGGAAGTGGCAGAAATCCCAGGAGGAGGAATGTAATCTGGGAATGTAAATTTCCTCTTCTACCAGGTTTTTCACTGTATCGTGTCCATGTTGGACTTTAAAAATAATTATGAGGCTGGGGCTCAAGGGGCTGGCAGCCTTTCTCTTCC
>JANHGB010059451.1:0-10354 GCA_026283785.1 Coracopsis vasa | reverse complement strand
ATGAACGGCGCGACCCCGGTCCCTCTCCGCGTCACGGCTCCCGCCCGACCTGCGGCCAGGGCGGCAGCATCCTCACTCACCCCTTCGAGGAGGCTCGCCGTGCCGGGGAGGGGCTGTCCCTAGCGGTACCGCCGCCGGTGCTCACTGAGCCGGCATCCCCACGGGGCGGGGGCGGGGCGCTCCGGTCGGTGTCCCTCTGGCAACGGCCCCAACGTTATTCCCTCCACATAGCGGCTAACGGGCAGAGCGGGGAACAGCACTGCGCAGGCGCCACTCGAGCTCACACAATGCGGGGGGGAAGGAGGGTGAAGTACGCAGGCGCGTTACGCCCTGCTGCGGAGAAGCGGCGCCGCGCCTGCGCCGGCTGCAGACAATGACTCTCTGCGGTCCCACTGACAGGCGTCCGTAGCGCAGGCGCCAGAGTACGCGGCGGCGGGCGGTAAAGGCCGATTCCCGCTCCCGTCGTTGTCCATGTCCCCCCCACCTCGGTCATGACTAGACCTGCGCTACCCGCAGCCACTGCGGGGCCGAGGACGTAGGCGGAAGGGCTGCAGCGTGCGCAGGCGCGAGTGCGGCCGCCATCCACAACAAAGGGGGGCGAGGAGAAGCCACCGCGTGCCGGCGGTGGGCGGCCGGCGCGGGCTCCACCTCCCGAGGCGCGCGGCGCGCTGGGACTTGTAGTTTAGTGCGTAGTTGTGCGCGCGGGGCGTGGCGGGCCCCCAGTGTTGCCTATGGGCGGCGGGTAGCAACGGCCGCGCTGGGGAGCTGGCGGCAGCTGCGGGTCTCCCGGGAGCGCGGGAAACAGAAAGCCCTGTTCCCCACCAGCGCCGCAGGGCAGGGCCGGCTACTTCACTGGGAGCCGGCGGCGGCTTCCTCATGCGGGCGCCCCGCGAGGAGCCCGCCCTGGAAGAGTCCCTGGAGCGGTACCAGAGGCGCCTCCAAGGTGAGCGGGCTCCGCCGCGGGGTGAGAGCGGGCTGCTTCTCCCGCCCGCCGCTCTCGTGGTTCTGTGGGAGGGCTCCGCTGTACCCGGCTGCCTCCTACTGCGGAGCGTTGCGGAGCCAAGGACCGCGGGGGCCGGGCTGGGCCGTCCCGCCGCTCTCCGGGGTGGACGTGCTGAGGAAGCGCGGCCCCCCGCTCTCGGCAAGGCTGGCGGCAAGAGGGAAGTTGGAAACACGGACTCGGCGCGGTTGGAAAAGTCCTTAAAGATCATGAAATCCAACCTTTACCGCAGGACTGGCAAGGCCATCACTAAGTTGATTTTGGTCCTGCTGAATCCGATCACTGATGCAGTTAAAGCTATTGCATGTAGGTGTACGGTCAGAACTTGGCTCTGACAGGGCCCCTGCCTCTTTTGCCGGGTTTTTGGTTCGTGCAAGGGTGTTAGCTGTCATTGAGATTCCAGATGTGGTAAGGAAGAGGGTGCAAATTGCTTCTAACGGGATTGATTGTTTCCCGTGTCATAACCTGTTTTCATACCTGCTGCCTTATCCAAGAAGCATAGTATATAGCCTGGGAGAGAGCACGTTAATCTCTCAGCTATGACATCTGGGCTTTACCAGCCTTCAGAATGTCTCTGACTAGCCAGACTAAGTGTCCAGATTCTGAAGAAAGGCAGCAGATAATCTGTGGGTATGTCACCCCATTTGGTGCAGAAAGTTGTGGTTTTATCACATTGTCCCCACATCACATGTTGTGACACGAGCGAATTAAATGTGTAGTTGCAGTATAGGATATGTCACTGCAAAAAGATAAAGTAATGGAAATAATTTTAAATAGCTACTTGATATTTGATTCTTAGCAGGTATTTTATATTTCCTTTTCAAAATAGCATCAGTCCTTTGCACTGAGGATGGATTTTATTTGCTCCAGAAGGTAGAGCTCTGAAAAGTCACTTCTATGGAAGTGACTTTTCAAAGAGCTACCTGAAATGAGGATGGAGCAAGGAGGTGGCTGATACTTCCAAATAATGAGTGATAAGACAAGAGGAAACAGCCTCAAGCTGTGCCAGGGTAGGTTTAGGGTTGATATTAGGAAAAATTTCTTCACCGAAGGGTAGTCAGGCATTGGAATAGGCTGCCCAGGGCAGTGGTGGAATCACTGTCCCTGGAAATGTTCAAAAACCGTGTAGATGAGGCTCTTAGTGACATGGTTTAGTGGTGGACATGGCAGTCCTGGTGTAAAGGTTGGACTTGGCGATCTTAAAATTCTGTTCAAACCTAGTTGATTCTATTTCCTTCTCCTGTAGGTTTAGTGGGCTAGTAGATGCTGCTTGGCGCTTACAGATAGAAGAGTTAACATGACAAATATCAGAGCATCTCCTAATATGAATAGAGTTCTTCTTTTGATATGTAGAAGGAATTAATAAACCCCTATGAATTGCCATACATAGACATGGATAATCTTAATACTGTATCAAGTTTGCTTTTTCTGTGGGTGAGTATGGAAAACTACTGGATAGTTTTCCTGTATTTGATTTGGACTTTTCATGGAGGCAAAGGATTGCCTATTAACTCCTATTGAAAAAGGAAGAGTGATAAACTAGGATTTTAAAACTGCAGTTGAACACATGATTTTTTTGCTTAGTAAATCTTCTAATGGCACCATGTCTTTGCTTCGAGGCAGTACTGTCATTCACAGAGACATAACTTCATTTAGAAAGGCTACATTTCAAGGGGTTTTGTTAATTTCTGCTACACTAGTATAGGTGTAAGTGCAAGCTCAGCCAATGTGGAAAATTTGGTGAATTTCACAAGATAGTTGTTTTTAGAGTGTGTGTGATTATCTTTTACCTAGAATACTTTTTCATGCTTGTTTGCTTGCTTTTATGCAGATCTGGGAAGAGGCTACGCTGTTACTGGAAAATTTTAATAATTTCTTATTCTGTTATAGCTCAGTGGTTGACCTGCCTTTCATTTTAGGCAATGAAGGCCAGTCAGTGCTACCTAGTCCAAGTGGTGGCATGTAGGCAGTGGAGAAGTCAGGTTTCTTCCGTTCGTCCTCATCCGGGGACATATAGAGGTGCGAATTCTGGAGCTCGCAGGCAGTGTGCTGTGCCAAACATCCATCCTGCTGGGGAATCCACCCACCTCTGGATACAGTGGTGATGTTGGGCTGCTTGAACTCCATGCAGAACTAGATGTTCTCAACTTCCTTGGGTGGTAACAGCAGGTGAACCTGAAGACTTTTGGTCTCCAAGCCTACTATGTATTCCCATAATTCTGGATGCCTAATACTTCTTCATTTAAATGTTCTTGTGTGTGTATAGCTTGGTAAGCTTGATAAAGACTTCATAGCTTGTTTCTTGATTCAGAAGAGGCTTGTCATGAAAATGTCTTTGTAGCGTTTTGCAACTGAGTTCCAATCTTTCTGATTTTTCTCTTAGGCTCTTTTTGTATTTTGAATGTTCCAATGGGACATTTCTCTTTCACCTAGGAAATCTGTTGGGGTGCTTGGAGACACTCATATGCATGATCATAGTTGTGACAAGCTTTTAGGCTCTTGATATATGAAGTTTTGAAGCGTGCCTTTATGCCAGGTTATCTGGACATTGTAAGTGACATCTTTAATTCTCTGCTATCTTCAAAGGGCCTTTATCAAGAATTTTGCATCCTGGGCTGCTCAACTGTGTATAAGAGCAGTATTAGAGGTCAGAGTATCTAATGATTGGTTACATGTATTGTGTTCACACAACTTACTTTCATTTTATTTCCGACTGGAAACATTATGGTTTTTAAGTCACTTTAGAAAACCACGTTCTGGTCGCTGTTTCACTTTCCATTTTGGAAAACATGGACTTTTTCCATACAGTGCCAAGGTAGATTTAATTTCATACATTCAGGGGTGCCTCTTGGTTGAGTAGGTATCAGTAGGGTATTATCACAAACATAACCCCAATGAGGGGTGGTAAGTTCCATGGTGTTTTTCAATGAGCTGTTTTATTTCTCAGTGATATGCAATTTTTAACCTGTAAAGCATTTCTCACATCATTACCATTACTGTTAGGAGTTTTCTGTAGGACAGACAGGTGATTGTTACTCTCAAAGTTGTCAAACCTAATTCTTTACCTGGTTTTATTATACAATTATACAGCTTGAGATTTTTCCTCCAAATTTGGGTCATTCCTGTTACCTGGATTCTGTAATTTCAAGTGGCATGCCTTGAGCATTATTTGATGGTTTTGAAATACAATGTTCTTAAACTGCCTGTAATGCTTAACAGTATCTGGACCCAGGCTGATACGTGGCAACAGGTTATTACCACCCATGCTGGAGATCAGAAGAATCATTTTACAGCTTTATTCAGATTGATGGAAGGGTGTACAAGTTCTCAAAGAGTAATTGGTTATTTCAGTGCAGTGACCTTTGTTGTAAAGGGAAATAAGTCCCCCAAAAGACTGGTACATAGGGAGCCCAGGTGTTCAGTGAAGTGAGTGTGATGGCCAGAGGACAGAAAGCCGGACTGGAAAAACCTATGACATAACTGGTCTTAGAGCTCAGCAGGGAAGTTCTGAAGTAACAAAGGTCCTGTAACAGGGCTTTTCCTGAATAGCGTGGACCTTTTATGATGAAAGTCTTTAATATTGTGTGTGTAATACAGATTTAAGAGGATAGTACTTGTACAGTTTGGGTTATTGGGTTACTGTGTAAACTTCCACAGAACTGACACTGTTTCAAAGTCTTTGGGAGATCATAACATTTCTATTAAAAAGTTATTCTCAAGGGAATAGAAGTGTTTTGTAAAGGAGAATAAGTGCTGTGATAGTGTATTCACATTAATAACTAAAAACTGGTAGGCATAGTGTGAATATCCAAGTGCCAAGAGCAGAGTGTGATGGCTTCCTGCTGCTTCCCCTTTTTCTCCCAACAGCAGTAAATATTTGGAGAAGACCATTTAGAGCCTGGTTCTTTTGTTTATAGCATTCACCTGGTTCCTTGAACAGAGAACTATTAACTTACTTTTTATGTTGAATTCTCTGCCTGTTTAGTAAACAAACAGCACTGGCTTACTTTAGGGCCATAGTCAGTATAAAAAGAGGAACAAGGGAGTGGAAGACCACCATTTTTAGGTACAGTGCCTGATAAATGCATCTTGTAAATCAACCCTAAGAAGATGTGGAAATTATGTGCTGTATTCTGCTGCATTACCAAGTGCAGTGTCTTACATAATTCAGAGAATAAAGATGCAAGCTCTAAGAGCAACAGGTGAAAATAAAAGGCTTGTACAAATAAAGCTGCATTTTGTGGCTGCTTTATGTGACTCCAAAAATAAAGCAGGAAAGATCTGAAGTCAAAGCTGTCCTAGAAAAATGAGTATATGGCCCAGTTACACATTAGCTGTGACACTGAAGGAGCCAAGAATTAAATTGTAAATGATAATTTATAATTGTAAATTTTTAACTTAGACTTTTTATTTGGCAATTATTTCGAAGTATTCTCCTGAACAGAGCATGTAATATTTATTTAAGGGTGGAGAATTTGTCAGAAGGAACTGGAAAATGCTTGGAGTTTCTCATACGTGAGGGACTCCAGACTTCAGGCATGTGCTTTATGCTCTGCAGAAAGGGCTGGTTTAGGAAGTAATGACAATGAATACTGCAGCTGTAGAGAACAGTTTCCTCTTAAAGATGATAGTTTGGTCAAAATTGTATTGAAAACCACCTATTTCTCATATAATGCAAAGCAACTATGAAGACTGAGAAACCAAATTAAATGGATTCATAATTTTGAAACATCTGAGTGTTAAACACGTTAGGACTTTTTGAGGTCTGGCTAATGAATAGCCATGTGTTGTTATTGTTCAGTGTTTACTAGGATTTTATCCTAGTAGCATAGGTAGTAATTGATAGTATACTTTCAGTTTCAAAACTGTCATGTAATATGTTAGTAACATGGCAGCATACCTGTGTTTGGCAGCCAATGAAGAAACATAGCTGTATATTGGAATGGTAAGTAAATTCCAAGACTACAAAACACGATAAAAACTTGACAAGCAAATTCTCAGTTTCAGTATTTTTAAGCAATTATTTGGGTCAAATGCTACCCCAGAAGAGGTGCATGATGTACTATTTCAAAGTGTCAACAGAAACAAATTCAAAGTTGATATTCTTTTGGACAGTAAAGTTTTCTTTAAGTCATAGAATGGTTTGGGTTGGAAAGGACCTTAAGATCATCTAGTTCCACCCCGCCTGCCACGGGCAGGGACACCTCACACTAAACAATGTCACCCAAGACCCCATCCAGCCTGGCCTTGAACACTGCCAGGGATGGAGCATTCACAACTTCCTTGGGCAGCCTGTTCCAGTGGCTCACCACCCTCACAGTGAAGATCTCCTTCCATATCCACCCTAAACTTCCCCTGTTTAAATTTGAAGCCATTACCCCTTGTCCTATCACTACAGTCCCTCATGAATAGTCCCTCCCCAGCATCCTTGTAGGCCCCCTTCAGATACCAGAAGGCTGCTATGAGGCCTCTTCTCCAGGCTGAATAGCCTCAGCTTTCTCAGCCTGTCTTCATACAGGAGGTGCTCCAGCCCTCTGATCATCCTCGTGGCCCTCCTCTGGATTTTTTGCAGCAGTTCCATGTCCTTTTTATGTTGAGGACACCAGAACCGCACAC
Source organism: Coracopsis vasa (assembly GCA_026283785.1). NCBI lineage: Eukaryota > Metazoa > Chordata > Aves > Psittaciformes > Psittacidae > Coracopsis > Coracopsis vasa. The sequence goes on along the minus strand of JANHGB010059451.1, from coordinate 3,738 downwards.
AATACTCCAAGTGAGGTCTCACGAGAGCAGAGTAGAGGGGCAATTCATTGTGAATCTTTCATTCACGCTGAACTAGCTACAGATATATAATTCATGCAAACCCCATGTGTATTTGCAGATAGGTTCCCACCCAAATTGATCAGATTATAACAAGATAAAAAGTAGTATTCTATGGGCCAGAAGGTGCATTTTTTATGGCTTTTAAGACACGGAGTGTCAAAGATGTCTAAACCACTTAACTGCTATTGAAGTAACTGACTTTTAAATACCTCCAAAGCTATAGTTCTAGTGATTATTGACCTAAAAGTTCAAAACTGCACCAGTTATCCAAGGTCCTGTGTCCTGTGGGATATCCAGCCATGACTTAGAAGCTCAGGATCCTGCTATCAGGTACTGAAGAAAGAGGTGCCTATGAAATCTGCTGTAGCCACCAGCAAGGACCTGCCTAAACTAGCCGTGATGAATGCCCAGGAGAGGAATCAGTCAGCACCTAGCTATGGATCTGAAAGCAAAGTGTATTTTTATTCAGCATTTCTTAACATGACTTGAAGAGAGGCATGGAGCTTCTGAAACAAGTCCAATGAAGGGCTACTAGAATGATTAGGTGTGTTGAGCATTTCTTACTATGAGTAAAGACTGAGGGAGCTGGGCCTGTTCAAGGTAAGAGATCATAGAATGGGTTGGGTTGAGAGGACCTTAAAGTTTATCCAGTTCCAACCTCCTGCCACGGGCAGGGACACCTTCCACTAGACCACGCTGATCAAAGCCCCATCCAACCTGGTCTTGAACGCTGCCAGGGAGGGAAGAGAAGGCTCAGGGGGAACTGATCAATGTGTATAAGTATCTGAAGGGAGTGTGTTAAGAAGATGAGGTCAGACTCTTCTTGGTGGTGTCAGAAAATAAGACAATAGGCAACAGGCATAAACTAAAACAGGAAATTTCACCTGAACATGAGGAAGAACTTCTTTGCTGGGAGGATCACTGAGCACTGGAATAGGCTGCCTAAAGAGGTTGTGGAGCCTCTTTCCCACAGATATCCAGGAGCTCTCTGGACACAATCCTAAGCGATGTGCTCCAGGTGACTCTGCTTGAGCAGTGAGGTTGGACTAAATGACCTCCAGTGGTCCCTCCCAGCCTCAACCATTCTGTAACTCTGTGATTCTGTGACTCTGTCCTGAAGTCAGTGCCACCTAGACACCCGGAAAAAGGTGAATCCACTAAATTGAACATGGATGAGAATGCTTTTTTAGCATGTGAGCTCTTTTCAGTCCTTACCCATACCTGATCTGAAGCCAAGACTTGAATCCTGTCAGTCTTTATCTCAGTGGAGTGCTCTACCGATGAAGATACTGAAAGTATATCCACCTTTCTTCTTCACATCCCATACATTCACCTCTGTCTGCAAAAGAGTGTGTCCTAAAATACATCTTTTAAAGATTTTCATAACATTAAAACCAGGGAGGATCATTGCAACAATCCGGTTAAAACAAAGTATTTTACCCAGTGTTTCTTGTGTTAAAATCAATACCTTAAATTAGAGCAATCACACTTAGAAGAAAAGACATACTAGATTCAAAGACATGCATGATGGTAAGTCCACCACATCCACTGGCAAAGCTGCTGCAATGATTAATTGCCGTCACTGTTTAAAAAATTACATCTTGCTTCCTGTTTGAATTTTCCAGTACTACTTCAATTGTTTTAGTCACAAATTTCTTAACTTCTAGGTTCTGGCCACAACAGGAAAGAGAAGTGCCAAAATACCATGAAAAAGTATTTTTGTCTTGTTTTTCCTCCGTCAGAAGGAGAAGGAAGCAATGAAAAGAGTGAAAAAGAAACTAGAGATTTGCTTGGTCTGGACACAGCTTCACCTCTAATCAGAGTCTGCAGAGGCATTATTTAAGATAATCACTTGTTATCAGATCTGTCTCAGCAGTTTTTCTCCAAAGTTTCTGAATCTGAAATGCACACTACGTAAAGTAGCCCATCTCGGATGAATCACTGAGCCTGGGATTCAAACAGCATTAACAACTGTACAAATGCTTACGTGTTTTTCCACTGCTGCTGAAAAATTTGGCAAGTATCACAAGGCTGGGATTAATCAGAATTCCAGTGCTTTTCGATTTAGGTATAATTGATGCACCTTATCAATTATATCAATAATATCAAGATAACCTTATGTTATCTTACAACATTTAACAATTAATTCTCTTGTTTTCTTCCCACCTGATTGCAGGGAAGGTAGCCTTGATCTGAGTATATTATTCTGTGGCTTCTGACTTTCTGCCCATGTGTTGCTCTGCAGCAGCTGACAGGAAAACATGCAGCAAGGGCACTTAGTGCACTCAGGGATAGTGAAGCATGTGTTTACATCTCCTCCTGAGACAGGGTCAGAGCGGAGGTACTGGATTAGATTGTTTGTTTTATTCTGGCTTCTTAACATTGGGATCTGAGTTTAGATTCTCCTTTAAGAAGCGTTTCAGTGTCAGCTTGGATTCAAGGGCAAAATTCTGGTCATAAGTAATATCATCCACAATACTTGACTTGTTAGTAAGATGAAAATTCTTGAGGTTTCTTACAGCCTTCTTTCTTCATTCTTTTCAAGTGCTGCTTTAATAACAGGATGAATGTATATTGTGCATTTCAGTTTACACATGGTTCTACCATTAAGCACCTGGATTTGAAGTCGTTTCTTCCCTTAAGATTTAAATAAATGTATTGCCCCAGTTTCAGGATCCAGGTTACTTCAAGTTAGCCATGTGCCACAGGAATATTAGCTCAGAGAACACTGTAGCTGTTTGTACTGCAAATGCATCTCTCTTGCTGGTCATAATAAAAGAAATCAGCTTGTATTTCTTCAGTGACAAAGCCTCCCTGTGTATTAATTTGGTGCTACATGACAATACATCTTGTCAGAGCAGTCTAACAAATGGGAAAACATACAATAAGAGAATTCTCAGTAAAGTAATTATGTCAGGAGGTTGCTGATCTTTTGTTCTGTGTTGCATGGCTTTACCTCTGTTTAGAAGCAAAGCACAGAAATACGCCCTAGAAACAAATAGACTTATAAAATAATTTGTTGGCAAAATCAGTTCTAAAATAAACCCAGATTTCCAGTGCCTTTTGAAAATATAATCTAGCATTCATATTACATACTGTGATAGTAAGACCTTGATTAGGTCCTCAATTCCTGGGCCAAATACCTGTTTGCATCTTTAGTTTAGATTTGTTGTATTACAGAGCTGGGATTTGTACTGTGAGGGACTATCATCCTTGCAGTAATTTGAAAAGGGTTTTTGTATTAATGCATGAATGTTATGATAGTCTGGCGGACACAGAAAAGCATAGTAAACTGGATACCAAAATTACAACATTATAAAAATGAAAGTAAAATGGGAATACAACACGGAATTTGGACTGAAATCTGACATTCTCTTTGGAACTGAGTTTAGTCTAAATTATTGAAACAGTGTAATTTTCCAAGAATTAGTTCATGCCCTGTCATTTTACTCTAAAATGAAGACTAGTTATTTTACATAAGATATGCCATACTGACAAATTGCTGATTTGATTTTTTTAATTTCTTTCACAGGTGGGAAGATTTTTTCTCGTCTAATCCAGAATTTTCTGGGTAATGTTATGTAGTTAAATAAGTGATTACAGGAAGAGGCGCAGCTTTGCTCGCCCGCAGGAGGAAGGCAGCTTGCAAAACGCAACTCTCACAGCTTCAATAAAACT
>JANHGB010059450.1:0-27575 GCA_026283785.1 Coracopsis vasa | reverse complement strand
CAAAAAGAGACTGAATTAACTTAACTGTTCCCAAAAGAGCGGCACCGGCAGGATGAGCAGCGCCGAGGTGGGCAAGTTCAACATCTCCCCCGACGAGGACAGCAGCAGCTACAGCTCCAACAGCAACGACTTCAGCTACCCGTACCCCACCAAGCCCGCTGCCATGAAGAGGTGAGGGCGCGCCCCGGCACCGCGCACCCAGCCGCGGCCACCGGAGACACGCTGCAGCCTTTAGTTTAAAGCGGCGCCTCGGGTCCGGAGGTGCCGCGTGTCTGGCACGCGTTACGAACACACGGAAGTGACCGCGGATGTGAACAGCGCAGTGCTTTGTGTGCTGGCCGGAGACGGGGGAATGGGGTGGTGGTGCGCCTCTGGTCGTTCCGCTGGTTTTCTCGCTTCCCTTTGAAGTGTTTTGGAACGGCTGAATGGGAAGTTAATACGCAAGTTGCCCGTGACAGTCGCTAATGATGCTATGTTTTTTACAGCCACTATGCGGATATTGATCCAGAAAATCAGAATTTCCTGCTCGACTCCAATCTTGGAAAGAAGAAATATGAAACTCAGTATGTAAGTACATACCAGTGATGTTTCAAAACAGAACCTTTCTTGCCAATGTTATGTTTGTGTTAATTCTAAAATAAGTGTTAATTTTCCACTAACTATTACCTGTCTTCCTTTTCTCAGCATCCGGGTACTACTTCCTTTGGAATGTCAGTATTTAATCTGAGCAATGCTATTGTGGGTAGTGGTATCCTTGGTCTTTCTTATGCCATGGCTAACACTGGAATTGCTCTTTTTGTGTAAGTATCTTTTGATTCATAAACAAAAATACTCTTTCTGCTGTATAACTAATAATGGAAAACACTTGATATAAGGATATGACCTTTCCAAAATACCCATCATTGCCGTAGGGTTCAGAATTGCACTTTTAAGATTTTATGGCTTGTAAGAGATTCTGATACATTCAGAGGGACTTGCAGAAATTCAATAGATTCATTGCAAGTTCTGCAAACCACAAAATGCTTCACAGTGAATTTTCCTTTACTTAGCTGTATTTTCTCCATGAGTAGCTGATAGACTTCCCTTGAAAATTCCATTATCCAACTGGGAAGGAGAAGTGCTACTTAAAATACTGAAGTCTGCATTAGCTGTTTCCTTTAGAGTTCACTGAAGTGACTGACAACAGAAATCTTTCAGTTAGTGGAAGTGATAATTGCACAAAAAGTACAGGATCAGGCTGCAGACAGAAGAAAAAAGTAGGCAGAAGAGGGTTATTTTGCTTGACTCTTGCAAGTCTGGCTGTTTGTACTCTTAAATACTTCTGTGACCCAGTCCTACCAATCAGGGTCTCCTTTAAGCACAAGTAAGTTCAGGAACAGAGATGCAATGTGCGTAAGTACTGTGTTTCTTTACACCAGTAAAGAAATCCTTTTTATTGCAGTGCTTTTACTCAATTCAGGGACCTGATTTCAGCTTCACCTATAAAAATTGCAGCCTCCCTGCAAGGGAGGGATGTAGGATAACCAGCATATCTTTATTGCGATGTCTATATTGGCAAAAGCTTTCAGGTATAAAACAAGAGTGTAATAATGTAATTGGAAATTACATAAGGAAACAATTATGTACACTGCACCTAAATGTCTTGGGAATGTATGTTTTTCATATATTGAAGGCAATTCAGCTACACAACATGTAGTATCAGTGTCTGAGTGCAAATGGGAATCCATGGATATGTTTAAAGGAACTTTGTATTTTTATCCTGGAAATAGTTAAATGTGCTGAGCGTTCAAGAACAAGTGAAGAGTAATGTTTAGCCTGAAATTTGCTTTACTCTGTTACCAGATTTCCGGAAAGTTGTAGGTCAGGTTTACTTCCATGCATTTCACAGTATATTGGGGTGACATTCAAGTTTCCTGAGGAAACTACCAGTGTGTAAAGTTCTGATCTAAAGGATTTTATTTTAAATACATGACAATTTGTTAAAGTTTTACTAAGACTTTCAGTTATTTAGATGATGCTAAACTGAATGAACAACTTTGTAGCATGAATTCAGAAGAGGTACTTAATTTCTCTGCACGTCAGTTTCATGCTCTAAAGATGTTCTGCAACACATTCAAGATAATCAGTGTAATTGGAACATCTCTGAGGAAAGAAAAATAAAAAATATAAGGTTCAATATTTGAATAGACTTACATATAACAAGGATCCTCTTTTCTGAGGACAAAAATGTTCAAACCTGCCAATTTAACAATTGGGTGCTGAGGTTGTTTAGTTACCTTGTCATTTCCAGATACTGCATTCAGATCTATTTGTGTTATTACTGACTCAAAAGATAAACCTTGCAAAACTTAGTGCAGTTTATACAGTTCCAAGGCAGGAAGGCAGTCAATCACTGACTATACTGAGGATTTATGATGACACTGGGGGCATTACAGACATCCTTTAATAACTAGATTACAGATTCAGATCCAGATGCAGTTGATTAAGGCAGTAAATTCTTTGAAGACTGCGTGAAGTCACTTGTGTCAGTGCTGTGACTTGTCACTTGTGTCAGCACTAAATCAGTGAATGGTGCGGTATGGAAGCCAGAAACTGAGCTTCAAGATGAGTTTGCTGACTGATCTTGTCGACACCGTAGGCAGCATTCAAGGTTAGGACTGAGGGGTCTAAGATCTGTGCTGGTTTAATGAGCCTTTCACATCTTGCTGTCCCGTTTTGATGTTTGAGTTATATCCTGGTTAGTCTCTGCCTCTCAGAAATACAGAGGTTTATTTGTGTGCATGCGTTGGTGTTGAATTGGCACAGTAACACAAGTTTCCTGTATTCCTCATACATTCATCTGCGAAGCTCTTCTCAGGTGTTCTTTTTTCCAGTTCTCTGTGCAGTGTTTACTAATTTTGCCAACATCAAAAAATCACACAAAATGTAAAGAATATTGTGGGAAATCTAGATGGAGCTTGCCATTTTTTGAGGAGCGTTTTGCTGATTCTTAGCTTTCCTATAAAGCAGAATGCTTGTATAGGTGTAAGAAAGGCCAGGGTTTTTTTCTGAATGTGTTGTAATTTTCCACTGTGTTCTTCAGCAATTGAGAAATCCCCCCTAGTGTGCCACTGCAGGAAGTGCATTTGTTGTGGGAGAGATGTGTTCTTGAGAGATCCGAATTCTACATGTTGTAAATATGTATAGCATGTAAAAGCTGTGGGGAAGATAAACAAGCTGCTAGTGATTCCCATGTAAGCACACATGAAGAGTAACTTGAGCAAAGAAAGGTTTTTTTTTCTCATTAACATTATTTTTTAATGTATTTCCATTGAAGGCACAGCTCTTGATATATCTGAATTTTCAGTCAATTCTTTAAGGCTTTTGCAGTTTCATCTTTATATAAAAAAAGACATAGCACAGGTTTAAGCTGTGAAAAGCTGATTTGTTTAAGACCAAGAGGTAATCTTCACTGTAGCTGCAGTTACTCACAATTGGATGATCAATAGATGGATACTACGATGGACAACGAATGGTTACTTTTGAACAAGAACAGGAAGACAGGAGAAATACAGTTTCTTACAATGATACAAAGACCATTCCCATTGACACTGTTATTTATATCAAATGTAGCCAGTTATAATGGTCTTTTGATGCTTAGGCCACTCAACCCTGAATATAAACATTGTTTAATCCTACGCTACAATTTATCTTTATGCCTCTGAAACGCAATTTTGGCATAAAATCCTGTCTAAATTAGTCATTAGTTGGGTTTTTAGAATGCTTTCATCTGGTGTTAGAATCTACAGGGGCTTAAAAGATAATATTTTAAGATGATTAATTTTGATGTTTGCTACACCTTTGTTTAATAGGGTTACACTAAGTCATTTATGGCTAGTAAAAATTTGCATGTTTTCCTCCCCCAGGATACTTCTGCTGTTTGTCTCAATATTTTCTTTATATTCAGTGCATCTCCTTTTGAAGACTGCCAATGAAGGAGGTATGGCAAATCACTATTTTACAAACATACAGTATTTGTTTCATATGGTATCATTGAAACTCACCCTTCCAATGGATTATCTTCTTTTCTTTTAGGATCTTTATTGTATGAACAGTTGGGAATGAAGGCATTTGGTATGGCTGGAAAACTTGCTGCTTCTGGATCAATTACAATGCAGAATATTGGAGGTGAGGACAAGATCTTAAAATGTTTGTACTGCCAATACTAATTGTTCCCTGCTTATTCTTGGAGACTTTTTTTTTTCACACAACATGTCTTCATTAACTGCTTGTGTTCAAGTGGAGTTATGAAACATGTTATGTGATTCTTGCATCTTGTGGCATATTCTATATTTGTAATGATCTATGATGTTATTCACCTACAGCTATGTCAAGCTACCTCTTCATAGTGAAATATGAGTTACCATTGGTCATCAAGACATTTATGAACATCGAAGAGACCACAGGGTAGGTGTTAGAACTCCTCATCAGAGAAACCATTAGGAGAAACAAATACGGAGACTGTATATATATTTATATGAAGACCACGTTCGGTACACCGTAGGGTAGCTTCTTACTCAGACAGAGATACAGTAAGTTTGTCCTTCCCCTGAGTGCTCCACAGCATTTAGAACCAGCCTGTTCTGGGGAAGGGGTAGAAAAATACAGGTATTGCATCATATTGCAGAAAGCTGTTCTGTAAAGAACATCAGGTAAGTGTTAATGTATGTACCAATCGGTACATACTCTCAATAAGGGAAGGTAAATGCAGTCATGGTTGTTTTTTTGTTTTGTTTTCCTTGCTTGTATTCCAACTGGTTTGGACTTATTTGGGTTTTCTAGTGTTAATATTGTGGGAAGTAATTAAATATAAGGCTAAAGTGCAGTTATGTAATGAATGTGTTAAGGAACAGTTCCCAGAAAGACATGGGGACTAAATGTTGAACTAAACCAGAGTTTATGTGCCCAAGATTAAAATGGTGGACACATTGCCATTTAGCCCTGGAGACACCTTGACTCCATAGTGGCTTTCCTGCTTAGCTTTAAAAGTGGGTGCCTTGAGTAGGGTTCATTTAACTAACCATACCATCTGAAAGCTAGGTTTTGAGCTTATTATTACTCTGGTCTTGGTATAATCAGTGGAGAAAGGTGATCCTCTGTAGTGGTTAGTTCAGTGCACCTGGCTTAGACACCTGTTTTGGGCATCTCCAAAGAACAATTTATCATATAACTCTATATTGAGAGGGTGTGTAAAAACAGTTATCTAAAACAAGATGCCTGACTTCAGATGGATAGAGTTAAGTGCTATAAATCTCACTCTTCAGAGTTGTACTTCTGTGCCTTGTCCTGAAGTGTCCCAGTCTTGAGAGGGCTGAGCAGCTCAAGACTCCAACTTACACCTAAGCCTGAGTTCAGAAGGTAGGCATTTTTCTGCCTGTGTTCCCCAAGGGGTTCAAGCCATTTGGTGGTGTTCATACAGCTTGTGATAGATATTGTCATGACAACGGTGCTAGCCATCTTTTTTCTCTATTTTTTTTTCTTTTCTTTTTTTTCGTTTTTTTTTCTTAATGTACTCTAAGAATGTACCCACCCCATTTACTTAGTAATGTAATGTTTACAAATTCCTTGCTGGGAAGATTCATTTCCCCCCTTTGGCTGAATTCAAGTCATTATTTTCCACTTTTTAAGGAAGTCCCTGGATTAGCCAGTACTTACCAGGGGACTTGGAGGCAAGTAATTATAATTGTCCCATCATCAGAGAGGAATTCAAAATTGATTGCAGTTCAAGGGGGAAAATTGAAGGCCATGAATCTTGCTGGATACAGCTGCTGCTCCGCCAGTCTGGCAGACAAAATTAAGAAGTTGAGATTTGTATCTCAAGTGTTTCCTTGTTGGCTGGCACTAGGCAGCTGTACACTGATATAAAGTAAATCTTTTCTCAGTGCTCTGTCCGTTCTGGACCCCATTTAACTGACTGTCTCCATGCATTGCTTAGGAGAGTCTGGGTGGCTATCATTGGCTTGGATTCCACTCTGGCAGCCTGATGCCTAAAATGTAAGCACTTACCTGTTTAAATGTCCCAAAATAATGCTTACTGTAGAAGATATTTTGGAATTCTGAGACAATATTACAAATACTAGCTCCATTGTTAAAATTTGTTTAGCAGTTTTTAAAGTACTCAGCTGCGTCTTGAAGCTGCACAATCTCATTCTTTACTCTTCAGCACAGACAAACTTTTAAGTCCTTGATCTGAAACTCCTGAGGGCCTCCATGTGGGGCTTGCACAGTAACAGTGCATGTTCTTATGGTTGTATCAAATGCAAGGAGTCTTTGTGCTGTGGTTTCTTTCAAATTTACCACAAGACTATTACACTTTAAAAGAAAGACAACAAAAGGTACGTGATGTTAATGTTCTACATGTCTGAACTTTCTAAAATACATTTTTTACATTTAGTTATCCCACGTAAAACTGGGGAAAGAGACGACCAAACTGTTTTTGCATTTACTACATAAATCCAGAGCAAGTCTGTAAAAGTTATTCCATATTTCCACTACCATATATAGGCTTATAATTCAGCAGTTGAGTTTGAATGCACAGATTTCTAATTAGGTTTTCTTTGTTTATCTGGATAGTATACGTCCATTTTAAAATACATACTGTAAAGACAATACCGTAACAGAATATAAGGTACTAATATCTTGGAATAGATGCTTAGTGTTACTTAAATTGCTTAAAGAATACAGGATGATTCTGTAGGACAGGTGAAGAAAGCAGTTATCCTGCCACAATTACATACTCAAGATCAGGTTTTCTGTTAGTTCAGTGAAATTATATTTACACAGATCTGACCTTGTTTTTCTGTGTTTCAAAGGAAGATGTTAATCTCTTAGCACATCAAAATATTTTGTCAAAAAATAGCTATTACTTCTTGTAGAATAAATGGAATAAAATATCTGAGGTCCTTATCATAGTTTCCCTACGGAAAAGGACTAAACGTGCCTCCAAGAGACTCACAGTGCTTGCTGAAGTTTTCCCAGCGAGGGGGCTTGAGCCACTGTCTTAACTCCAGCCCTCACCTGTTTTGAACTCCCGCAGGGAGCCCAACAGAATTTCATTTCCGTTAAAAGTAGATCACCACCCTGCTGGGGCCCTGATATTCCAATATACCTGGAGAGCTGGGAACCAGCGTTTAAGCAAATTGCTATTTTTCCCATGATTGATCCCAGTTGACTCTTTTTTTTATGACCAGTAATTTACGTTACTGTCTTCTGACTTCCAGATGCATATTAATTTTAGAAAAGGACACTAAAGGAAAGGCACAATGCAGGTTTGGGGTGAGATAAGAAGAGATTGTAGGGCTTTAGGTCCATATAGTAAGTTGAATACTAATTCTTTGTGACATTAGGTACTACATTTTATTTAAGAAGCCGTATGTTGTAGAAGATATGAACGAACACTAAACTGCAAATGTCATCATTTTTAAAAACTTTGATTATTTACAAATATTACTTTTTTTTTCCGCAGAGAATGGTATCTTAACGGCGACTATTTAGTGCTGCTGGTGTCTGTCATCCTCATTCTTCCTCTGTCCTTACTGAAAAATTTAGGTAAGTAGTAGAGTACCATCAAAAACACTTGAAAATACTGTGGAGAAATAGGTTGATATAATGTTTGAGCCCTGAAGTACTATGTGAATTAACAGCTGGCCCCAAACTTGTCTCTTGGGACTAATCAGCGTTCAGGTAATTGCTGTCAGTCTGCTTAAAATAATAATAATAGTAATAATAAAAAGTCAAGACAGGTATTGGAAGTTACAGATGTACTTGTAGAAAACAAAAAGTCAATAGATACGGTAGCTCTTTAGGACAAGGCTCAGCAGTAACTTTTGTTTGTGTTCTTATCACAAAGTTTGACCTATTTTGGTCAGTAGTGAAATCATATATAATGGTGTTACTAGCTAATAGTCTTATAAGCTATCCTATAATAGCCAGGGATGCTAGCCTATTCAATTGGAACAATTGAATTATTGGAATAATTCAATTTGTTCAGAGAATCCTGTACTGGAACCTTACTTGCTGAGAGTCTCAATGTGAATTACTTTCTCAAGTTACTGTCTTCTACAGATTGAGTGAACCAGTAAAAACAGAAGGGAAAAGGCATAGTGCGTTCTGTTAGAATTCACCGTTTAATCATTTTTAGTATGTAACAAACAATTCACGTACTTGTTGGTGTGGGAATTCTTTTGTTATAGAGCTCTATATTACAGACTCACTGTATGTATACACCCTAATATGCCTTTGAGAATTTTTGTTTCTGGGTTGAGATTAGCAGTTGTTAATGAATACTTAACTTGTTCTATGTAACACTAAGAAAATGGCAATCTAAAGAGATCACTGACAGAATATATTTTGTCATAATATTATGACTTGAATGGTGTTTCTGTTTATGTACCTTAGATTTCTTTATCTTTCTTTTAACACAGGATATTTGGGCTATACCAGTGGCTTTTCCTTACTTTGTATGGTCTTCTTTCTGATTGTTGTAAGTATAATCTTGTAGACTTCCAGTGCTTCTAAAACTGCATTTCAAAGTGAAATGAGACAATTTCTGAAAAGTTTCACATACTGTATTCGTCAAAGTAACAATAAATACATGACTTTATTTCTAGGTAATTTGGAAGATGTTTCAGATCCCTTGTCCTATGGACAGCGATATCATGAACATGACATTAGTAAATGTGACACTGGCACCTTTGGTGGATCAAAACATAACAAGTGATGATATGTGCAAGCCAAAATATTTCATCTTCAATTCACAGGTAACTGACTAAAAGTGAGACTCTCTGTTGAAAATAACTAAGAGATACTAAATACACAGCAGATAAATTAGGTCATTTTTCCTTCGAATAATTGCCAAGTTGTAAACTTAGGGATGTGCTAAGACTTTCTGTTCAGTAGAGTAAGGCACTGTTTACCTCCTGTAGACTGACTGTCTCCACACTCCAAATACAGAAATTAGAGGAGTTTGAGGTGCCTGCCTGAGATGAGTGGCAATAAATGCATCTCTCGTTTTCCAGCACAGCATCTCTCAAGCTTCCTCAAGTTAGTAAAGCATTTTAAAAAGTAGATTGCAGAAATAAATAGCAAAAGCATTTGGGAAATGTATGCCAAGTTTTGGGATAGACTTTAACTTCCCAGTCACAAATTCTTGACTCTTACGAAATGCTCCCAATTACAGTGGTGTCTTCACACATGGGGAAGAAGCACGTGTAATAGCCAATACCAAGATCAGGCTATAATGGCCTAAGCCAATGAGATGCAGAACATAATTCTGAATGCAAATACATTCAGCTCACATTGGACTTCACTGAGATTTGAGAGGGTTTGGTACCTCAGGGTATGCGTTTAAGAAAATACGAACTTGTTTTTATTTTTGCCAAAGTTTCAGTTGTAGAGAATAGCCAGTCTTTATCAAAAACTGACTGGTGCCTAAGTCAAAACTGAAATACCTATGGATTAATTTTTTAAAACTAAATTTCTAATGTCTATTGAGATATTTAAGAAAGACACTTTTGTTTTCCAGACTGTCTATGCTGTCCCAATCCTAACATTTTCTTTTGTGTGCCATCCTGCAATTCTTCCCATCTATGAAGAACTGAAAAGGTAAATCTTGGATATGTGTCTGTAATATCACTACACTAACAAAAGTAATATAAAAGTATGTTCTCATTGCTAACAGTATTTCTTTTTCTCATAGCCGAAGCCGTAAAAGGATGATGAATGTGTCCTATGTATCTTTCTTTGCCATGTTCCTCATGTATTTATTGGCTGCTCTCTTTGGATACCTGACATTTTATGGTGAATACTGCCTTCTTTGCTTTCCTTCAAATGAATTATGTTCCGCAGAACCACAGTATTATTTTTAAGTTAGAACAAGCAAGCACTTAGATGAGTTCTAAATATACAGTGTTTGTTGGGTGGTGGGGTTAATACTTTCATACGTGCGTACCCAAAAAGAGACCAGTAGTAGAATTAGGCCCAAGGCACAGAATTCAAATTGGATTAAAACAGATGCAGTTTCTTCAAGTTATCCCTGTGTAAAATGGAAACATGCTTACAAGAGCTGTTGAGGCTTTCAATTCATATTGCTCTAACTGTAAAATTTGCTTAGGATTTAGAGCAGAAGCATTTTGTCTGAGAAGTGTGTCAACTACATCTAATTAAAGTACTGGGTTTTTCTTTATAGGAAAAGTTGAACCAGAACTGCTTCATACCTACTCTGCTTATCTGGGTGCTGATGTTCTTCTTCTGATTGTGCGTCTCGCTGTACTTATGGCTGTAACCCTTACTGTACCTGTAGTTATTTTCCCAGTAAGTAGTTTACTTTTTTTACTCTTACTGCCATTTTTTGTTTTCATCCCCTGTCCTGCTGCAGTCATGTACTGATTTGGTAACTCCCATTTATTAATTTATAGAATGTTTCTCTTAACTGGAAAAGAAATTTATTCTGATAAGCTTGATGAAATAGCTCTATACTGTTAATTCAAATAAATTAAATGAATAGGCAACAATTACAAAGCAGTAGATACAAATACATTCACTTATATTATTTTCCTGGTATCATTTGACTGCGGAGGTAGAATGGATTGCCCCTTTATAGAAGTACTTGCACTAGTATATTATCAGCTTACAAAATTCTTTGTGTTTATGTAAGTACATTGTGAACATGGAATTCTGGCCATTTAGGTGGATGTTGTTGAGCAGCATCCTTAGATGTTACAAAGATCTCCGGGATTTATTTTTGTCCAAGACAGATGTTTTTCCTAGTTTTTCAGTCCATTATTGGCTGTGCTTTGAAAATCTAAATCACTGAGAAGAGAAACAGATCAGTAGACACAGAGCTGCCTCTCCAGTGCAGGACATAAATATTAAAAAAGAAAAAATAGTATGTCTTTCAACTTTTACTAAAATCTGAAATATTCAGGAAAATTGTGTTAAAATACTTTTAGAAGGAAGCTCTGATTCAGGTGACAGTCACTGGTTTCCACAATGAACACTAAACTGTCTGTTTTTTTCGTTCCTTCCCCTCTTCAACAGATTCGCAGTTCCATTACCCAGCTGTTGTGGGCAGGGAAGGAGTTTAGATGGTGGCGTCACTGTTCCATTACAGTTGCTCTTCTGGCTTTTACCAACATGCTTGTTATCTTTGTCCCTACTATTCGCGACATCTTTGGATTCATCGGTAAGCATTTTCACATCGCTTCAAGTAGTCTTAAAAATCTTGGAAAATGCCACTGCAGCGGTTGATGAATATTTATTTCTATAATACAGGTGCATCTGCGGCTGCTATGCTGATCTTTATACTTCCTTCTGCCTTCTATATCAAGTTAGTGAAGAAGGAACCAATGAAGTCAGTGCAAAAGATCGGGGTATGTATAGACAAATAATGAATAGTCACACTTGTTTACTAATTCAGTACAAGAACTTCAGTTTTCTTCTTAACAATTCAAGAATTTTGAGGTCCTGGTGAAGGCAGACATTGAATTGGTATTTAATGTTATCTTAGCTAACCCGTGGGAGTTGCATAGGTACTCAAAACTGAGGAAATAAACATCACAAGGCTCAGTTCACTTCAATGACTTTTCTCACCCCTCATCCCCCAATCTCAACAATAGTTGGGCCATTCTGTTTCTGACAAGAACTGAATTTCAACAGGTTACCCTTAAGAACTGTACTAAAAAAAGTCTTGCTATTCACCTTTAAATTTTCTTTCAAGACTTACTTACATAATTTACCCCATAAAAGCTGACCTCCACCAATTGTTTGGGTCATCCTGACTGATCTTGGTGCTCTTGCTTATCTTGGACATACTGACTCAGAATCAAATCTTAGACATACTGAGTCAGAATCAAGTCAGCGCAGTGGCACATCCTGACTGTTATCAGCAGCTACATTAACTTCCCTCAGTTGAGGATGAGGTCTGCTCTACTGGAGATAAATGTCCTTTTTTATTTGAAAAAGGGCCCCAAGTTCCTAACTCCTTGTTGTTTACTGTGATCTTGTGTCTCTTTTACTTTGTGCCATAAATGCACACGACTTCGTGGGTGTAGTAGCAGGATCTGAAATACTTCCCTTATGTTTTCTTTCTTTCCAGGCTGCATTCTTCTTTCTAAGCGGTATACTTGTGATGATTGGGTGTATGACACTGATTATTCTAGACTGGACCCAGAATGTTGCATCTGATGGCCATTAACCGTCCTGGTTTAATCTCTAATACTCCACTTCAAATGCCAGTGTTCACTCAGATACCTACTGAGAACGAAAATGAGCTATTCAGCTTCCTTTAAAATGCAGATTCTTTGTTGGTGGTTCTTCTGGTTGTAGAATACCCGAACTCTTGTGTTTAAGAAACTATTCTGCATAGTGGAAGTGGATGCTAACATCAAACCAACGTGAGTGTCTGGCTGAAGGAAGTGACAACTTTATTCCATTCCAGAGAATGGACAGAAAACTCTGTAGACTTTTATCAAGCCATGTTTGGCTTTTGTCATTGTTACTTGGATATTTTGTTATTTTACTTGAATGTGCCTAATGGAACCATTTGATGTGAGAAATAACTCTTTAATTTACAGCGAAGTGTTCAACCAATGAGAGAGAGAGAGAAACACTATTATTTTTTGTACCAAAAATTCTTATGGACCTCAAAAGCACTATTTTGACTTTAAGAAACATTTTTCTAAAACGGAAAGAATAAAATAGAAGAGCTCATAAAAATATTAAATCAGTGTCCTAAATTAAATCTGGTTTGCCTTTCTGTAGAGGCATAACTAGAAGAAATTTCTTTAAAAAAAAATACTTCCAATGACCAAAACAGAAAATGAACCAATTCAAGTCAAAATTCTCTAATGATAACTGCTTCCCATGAAATTCCCTCAGTTTGAGGTAGAGTGAAAAGAACCCTGAAAATCATTTGTCAGCTTACTTAAATTAAGTAACTACAGTTACCTTAGTACCCAAAAATGATGTGAAAATCCAAATTTTCAAGCTTTAAAATACCGCCCTTTAAAATGGGTGCGTTTGAGGAAAAACATAGTTCATTTAGGAATTATAAAGTTGGCGTTGACGTTTCCCTTCTTGAGGTACTCAATAGTGCAATTGAGTAAAACAGGGTTTGGGGGGTTTTGGGTTTTTTTGTTGTTGTTGTTGTTGTTGTTTCTGTTTTGGGGTTGGGTTTTTTTCCTGTTGTAGATAGATATAAACTGAATGGCACTGGAGCATATGTTGCCATTAATATAAAACTCCCTCTGAGAGTTCTCTTATTACTAAGGTCCATTGTCAGCTGTAGCAATGTTTGTTGGGGTTTATTTTCTGTCCAATCTATCTTGAAACACTCTGTAGGAAAACAGAAAGGTCCTCATGTAGTTTACTTGTTGTATAATATTCAAAAACTGTACAGTATTTCTCAAATTACTCATCCGTTAGTGGATTCTGAATTACTTGACTATTCTGTTTCTGAGTCAAATCCACAAAATAACTGCACCAGTATTTCATGCTTGGTACAAACTCTCTTCACATACACAACTGGGATTCCTCTTCCAATTTATACTGTATAGTAGTATTAAAGATAACCTCATAGGCTGGATAGTCATCTCATACTTGTTTGCTGCAGAAATAGGTAAGCTTCTTATGAGCCCTAGCTAGCTAGCTGATGAAACAGGTGCTGTATTGTTGTGATTAGCTGTTTTGTTTCTAGTGCATGTTTACCCTTTCATTCTTATCCCAGGTTGAAGAGAAATAACACTTGTATAACAGCGTACTTGGCATATAAGAGGTTCTCAAACACAACAATATTGGGTACAAAAGCCTAGATAGAGATTATTAATGAAATAATCATGGCAATGTGGTCAACTGTCTTCATCTGACTTGATGCTTTAAAAATCTGATTTACTAAGTTCCACTTGGTCGTTGTGTCAGAGGGAACAAGGAAGGGCCTGTAATCCACTGATTACACAGTGCCTGAGACTTTTTTTGCTCTTGTAGAAGTAATTGGGAACAAATCTAAATGACAGTCACCATTTGGCAGATAATGTCAATCTCTGCCCAGCCATTTAAAATCTATGAAAAGAAATTGCAGGTATTTTGCATTGATACTTTTGCATGACTGTAAGTACTGGTCACTAAGTCCATAGTATGAAACTGTATGAGAAGTTAGATTCCTCTTCTGTTTGTATTATTAGTTCAGTGGTACTCAACTGGCAATTAACAATCCTAGAGTCAGCACTACCTAATGCTCCGTAGGTACTTCTCTGCCTCAGGTACTGTGCATCCATGGCTGACTGACTGTCCCATGGTACCTGATCTCCACAGAAGTGCTGAGCATGTACCTCCTCAGTACTTTGGCAGCTTTTCTTCCTCCTCTGCAAACCACCTTCCACAGAAAGGTGGAAGAGGATTAAAATGTCTACCTTTGAGCAATTTGTAGCACGTAAGGGATGAAGTGCTTCCCTTGCCAGTATTTAAAAAGGAAGAGAGAAACAGCCTCCTTTCTCTTCATAACCATGGAAGAGCAAGGAGGTGTAAATGAGAAGTTACTACATGGTCCTCTCAGCCAAAGAGGAGGAGGATATTTGAGATGGCACCTCATAACATACCATATATGTCACTTAATTCTCTGAATGTAGCAATTTCCAGATTTTACATGATGTGTTGTATTGTTTGGTGACTGGTTCTCCACCTGCAACAGTTGAGTTCCCCTTGGCTGGGTTGGTTTCCAACATATGATTTATTTAATTACGTATTTTTCCAAACCTGTCCGCTTAAAAGTTACCTACATTACAAACCACCTAAAAAGAGTAGCTTCAGTATTAAACCACTGTTTTGTCACCTCAGACATTACTGTCTTCCATGATATTTCAGTCATAAATATAACATGTTATTTATAAAACATTAATCCATTAAAACTAAACCTATTTTTCAATATTTATGATAGTCTATGTACATAAAATTGTATGTGTGTATATACTGTAAGTAAAATGTATATAATGTAGGTTTGGAATCCAGGATTTATGTATATATTCCTCTCTCATTACTGACTGTTGCATCATTTCAAGGAGTTGTTCACATTGTACATCTGTATAACAACTGTCAAAGGAAAGATTCTTTTACAGCAAAATGTAATGCTTGCAAAAATGGCAGAGATGTGTTACGCCTACGGTGTGTAAGAAAACACTAAGATTGTATTTATTACAAATGTATATGTTGCAATAAACACGGGAGTTACTTGGGTCCATAAAAAGCATCGTTCAGGTTCATGTATACTTTTCCTCTACAATTTACCATGGATGTGATGATTTCCTGAATGCAACAACTTAACAGCTTTTAGGATCTAACATATTTGTTAGGCCACCAAATTCAGGCATCCTGCGGTACATCCGTGTACATATGTAAATACCCACCATCTTGTTAGAGGCCAACAGTTTAGCTCCAGGTGTTGGCAGGGAGTGCAACACAGTTTCAATGAAACATTGTATGTTTGTTTTAACTGAAATAAATAAACAGATAATCCTAAACACTCTGGTGGTGTTTTTTTGGGGGGTAGGGTGTGATCTGAATGATTTTCTTTTAAGACTGTAGTAAAAGTGTATCTTTAATTTCATGCATGTTCAACTTCTTTGTGAGCTTTTTTCAGAAAGGAAAAATAAAGCTTAGAACTAAGTCCACGATTTATGACACTGCACAAGTAAATGGAACAAGTCTGGACATAAAAGAAAATGGGAGATAAAATCCTGCAGGGAGCCTTTATGCTATTTTTTTGCAGTACAGGCGTATCTGGAGACAAGACTCAATGTGTTCGATCTTGTGTAAGTGTTGCCAAAATCCTAAGCCATTTTCCTACAACTGAATTTCTAGGAGAAGAATAACTGCTTCTGTATAAATTTGCAAAACTGGTGTGTCTTGTTTCACTTGTGTTTTAGCAATTGGATACAAACCAAGTGCAGCGTGTAAG
This sequence comes from Coracopsis vasa, assembly GCA_026283785.1. Lineage (NCBI taxonomy): Eukaryota > Metazoa > Chordata > Aves > Psittaciformes > Psittacidae > Coracopsis > Coracopsis vasa. The sequence continues at coordinate 11,590 of JANHGB010059450.1, read as the reverse complement.
TTCTTTGTTCTCTAGAAATCTGTATCAATTCGTATGAACCTTTTTCTTTCCCAAATACTAAGAATTGGGTGTAAGAGAGGCTGGAGGTGTAGCTGGGTGTGTTATGTACGCAACAAAACACTTTCTGAAAGGAATAATAAACAGGCATAGTTAAGTACCCCGAAATGCCTCCATTAAGGTTGCTTTAATTACATGATGGCACAGTATTTTTCATTGGAACCCCCACTGAGCAGCTATTCATTATTTCATTTTTCATCACATCTTCTATGTGTTCTCAGTGTTTATATATTTGATCGAAGGCCAAAGCCCATCCCAATGAGGAATGAACATCCTCATTTCTCTCTCATTTTAATGTCATCTTTGCGAAACACAAATGATCACTTATTTTGACATTGTTGCAGGCCTTTAAGAAGGTGTTAATGAGGCTACACCTCTGGGGACCCAAAGCGTGGAGAGGCAGTGCTGTGAAGCAGCCATGCATTTGAGTCTGTAATTTAATGTCCCTCACTTGCTTATTTTGTATTTCAGCAGTTGCTTATGTGCACTTACAGCGTAAGTGCAAACAGGTTTTGAGTGATCATCGTTCTTGAAATGAGAACCCTAAGTATCAAGTTAGCCACTTGGAAAGGGGGGTCATGTCTGGAAATGCTCGTTCTCATAGCGTGCCTACCATCACAGGAATTTCATAGCAGCAGAGAAGCCCTTTCCCTAGAATGCTGCTTGACCAGTTGAACAGTTAAGCCCACCTCTCCGCAATCAGGCATTTCCACCAACTCAAATAATGTGTGAAGTAGTCTTTTCTGCACACTTGGAATTCCTCTCTAGAGCTGGCTCACCCTGTACAACAGCGAGGTGATGCAACAATGTAAAAAAAACCCAAAAACATAGAAACAGAAATTACATTGTGTGACAGTGTCCAAAATCCCGTGCTTCAAACCTCCTCACTCACCACAAGGCCTTTGCTCCAGAAGAGGGATAAGCTCTCATTTAGAATGCATTCATAATGCTGAGATTTGGGAACCTTTTGAGGCCCCTATAGGTGAGAGATGTCATCTTTACCTACATCTGGTTCCCATGAAGTTTCTCTCTTTCTTCTCCCCTGGTTTTGACAAGCCTGTTCTGTCCCAGGGTCATGCCTAGGCTCCTCACCCCCAAATGTTCCTGCAGTGGCTGGATTGCATCAGGTCTTGCCCTCAGGTCCCTGTGGCTTAGCTTGTATACCTGCTTGCAGGGCAGCACAGCTCCCATGCAGTCCCTGTACCCAGCTATCCTTTCTGGAGATCGGTGTCTGCCCAAGTTTCAGCATCAGAAGGAGCTGAGCTGCCACAAGGGAGCCCAATCCTGTCCCTCTGGGAATACAGGCATGATCCCATCTCACATGCAGAGGTGCCCAACACCCAGTTTGTCTGCCTTCCTGGTCTCTTGAGTGTAGCAGTCTCTTGAGTCTCTTGAGCTTTAATAGTCTAAACCCCACCTGCTTTCACATGCATTTCCTTCATCTTCTTGCATCACTGCTTTTGGCTGTCATAATGTGACTCCCTGTCAGCTCTCTCGCTCTGACTCCAGTCCCAGTTTCACAGCTCCCCAGTAACACCACCTCTCCCCCCAGCTCCTCCTGTGAGCCACCTTTCCTCATCTTACTACCTTCCTGACTACATACCTGCCGAAGTCCAGCTCCCACCCTTCCACATTCACATTATCCAGGCACAGCTAGAAACATCTCTCAGTTTTCCTAGTCTTTGCCCAACTGTCTCCTTATGGCCTCAGTCAAACACGAGCCTTATTTTCTTGTTCTCTGGCCACCCCTCCAGTCCCAGCTCTCCAGCAGGCCTGCATGGTCTCCTTCAACAGCCCATAGAAGCTCACTTCCACACTCCATTCGGGCATCTCTTGACCCTCCAAGCCTTTGGCCAAGCACAGAGCCCTGCTGGAGAGAATGTGAGGGCAACTTTTCTCAGGAGAAAATGATTCATTATTTTACTATGGAAAAACATCCTCTTTTCCCTGATTTTATTCTCAAATAGGCAAAATCATTTAGGCTGGTTTTTACCGAACACAGGCCATGTCACCAGCTGGGTCACACTAGACTATGCGATGTGTTTCAAAACTGAGTCAGTATAATGGAAACCAACTGGTTTTGGATTTTTGCTGCCACAAATGTCAAATGCAGCACTTCACTACTCCTGCTCTTAACAGAGCCAGTTTCCATCTTGTGGTTAAATTTCTCAACCCGTTTAAACAATCCCTATCTTGGATCAACACACTGCTTATCTCCAAGTCCCAGTGGAGAAGTCCTGTGACGGTTATTATGTCTGAGTGTTATGGCTAACTGCTAGAATATCCATCTGTCCTCCCCTGCAAGTTTTAGTCTGGCAGGGAACAGTAGTCCTCTTCTGCATTTCCTAGCAGCAATTTGACCAAAACTAAACCTCTGAAGTATTTCCTTTCTTACATATGGGTAAGTGTGGGAAAGAATCAGATACAATCTCTGTCATCCAGAAACTCTGGAGAACCATAAAACCTTCTGAAAAAGGCATCAACAACTATTTGGAGTAATTACTTTGATTGTCTTCTTATTTTTATAAATACTGAGAAAATTTAAACACATGGAACCTAAAGTACTTTTACAGATTATTTTTCTTCTGTTGGTTCTGCTGTTATCTGAGCCCAGTTCCCATGTTATTTAGATTTTTCCCTTGCTGAAGTGACTAGACATGTTGCTTTCCGAGTCTGTGCACAATGAGTTATTACACATAGTTCAATAACACAGAGATAAAACTATGGAAGTTCCTCTTTCTTGTTTCATTTCTTTCACTCTTCTTCAGACTAATGCATTGTAGTTTACCCTCCTTCCCTCCACCGCAGACACCTGAAACTAATTCTCCTCAGGTTTTGCAAACTTCGTAGCACTTCTCTTTTCCCACAAATAAATGTATTTGCTTTTCATTTGTTTTGTAGAGTTTCCCATATTATTTTCTCACAGACTGTAAAGACGAATTGATTTTGAAGAGGAAGTACAAGGGTCTTTTTCACCCAGGCTAGAAAATTGACTACCATACTTCATAAAAGTATAAAAGAGGGGAATCTTTTTAAGACTTGGAGATAAAGAAATAGTGAGAAATATTGCCATATCGTGGTAGTGAGTACGACAGCCAACTGATGCACTGCTGTTACTAAACTATGGTTCACCTTCAACACAGGGGAGTGTAACTGAAAATGTAGCTGCACAGAGCTTTCTCTGCATCCTCCCACTGTAGCTCAGCCATGCTTACCTGCTATCCTGTGCACTGACCCAGCTTGCAAATCTGCAGGGTTTGTGGTTTTCCCTTTAGGCAGTGTTCTGTCTGTGAGCCCTTCAGGCGCACAGGGAGGGCCTACACTGTCCAAAAGAGAAAGGTGTGCAAGGCAAAAACTCTGATGTATGCCAGTGAAAGTGGTGCCTGGTCAAAGGTCCCTGCCTTGTGATGCCTGAAAGGTAGGAGCAAGTGCTGCCAGCAGCCAGTTATCCCACATAGGGAAAGGAGCTGCCACCTTCAGCCAATTGCCCATCACAGTGGGGGTTGCTGACCCCTCAGTTCTTCTCACCCCCCCCCCAGCATGCTTGCAAGCAGGTCAGTGTCACTGAGGGCTCCTGCAAGCGCGAGTGAAGATATAGGCAATGACTGCATTTTCGGAGTTGGCAATGGGGCTTGCTGAAGCTGCAAGACATAGGGGAGGAAAGCAAGCCAGAAGAAACACAGGAGCAAAAAGAGGTCTGGAGAGGAACAGAAGAAGAGGATAATTCCATGATTATGAAGAAGAGTAGATCCACTGAGACAAGAAGGGAGATGAGAAGAACATCTGTGTAAAGCATCCCAAAGTGATATCATGGCTATTTGTTTGCCCCCTTGCTTTCCCTGAACAGGAAGGGAGGAAGGAATTTGTGGAAGTAATCCTGGATGAGGTGCATGTAACAGGATGTGTGAAGAACTGAACATCAGCCAGCACAGCCTGTAAAGCAGGTCAGTTAATAAATATTCTTCATCATGTGAAATTATTTTGAAATCATGTGAAAAAGGTTGGAAAGAAACATGCATGTTGACAGTCTCCAAGGGAAACCTGAGTCATTACTTAACTCTTGTTACTTAGTGCCCACAAAGCTATCTTCTATCCTACCGGCACATTAACATAAGTAATAAAATAAATCACTATAAGCCAGAATCCTTTCCTGCTGACTGTGAGCAATTATTAGCACTTATATACTCAGTGAAATTAAGGAAATCGCTCATCCAAGTAGCACGGAGGTCCAGATCACCATCTTAACATGGATTTTCAGAGTGGATAACCATTAGAAACAAAACAAAAAGAGATGAGTAGGTTTTTTCAGACTTCATTTGTTTCTGACTCTTTGCCAAGGATACATCCTGGAAAACAAAGAAGTGCTGGCTCCAGCCATGGCAAAGCGTCTCGGGGCAGCCACAAAGCGGTGGGCAGCCATGGCCCATGCAATGGCCATGTAGCACCCATGGCCCATGCAACACCCAGTGTAGCCCCGCAACAGCCCTCACAGGCACACTGCAGGCAGGTCATTCCTCCTTCTTCTGCACAGACACAGACTAAACACACATGCCTGCATGTACCCCTTTCCAGAAAAGAAAACATTCTCTCTTCTTATGGAAAGCTTTTGCAGTGATGAGTTTTGGTGTTACAAAAATAATATTTAAAACATACTCATTCCGTAGGGAAATGGTCAGCCTGGTCCACATCCACAGCTTGGAGGGACCCCGGGATTGTCACTCTACTCCAAAACATACCAGTGATGCTGTACACATATTCACAGTCACAATATTCTGAATCACAAGGACCATGTAAAAACTGCAAAGTCACAAAGGAGGTTCTGACCTCACAGCTTCACCTCCTGAGAGTTAGTAACTTCCCTTCCCAAAAATAAATCATCAGAAAACAGCAGGCTTGACGCAATTTTCCAGGAAGCAGATAGGAAGGAATAGAAGGTAAGTATTTTCTTCTGGCCAAGAGACTGATTGTGATACTCACATTTAAAGGGAGGAATTTGTCTTGACTCATAGGAAGTATCTTTATTCTTGTGGATTTAAAAACAACCTTTGTGGAACAAAATATATGGCCTGAGCTATGTCTGTGTTTCGAGGAAGGACGACTTTGCCTTGTGAAAAAAAGAACAAGGTTAAGTAGTATTTTATTGTGATGAGAGGGCGTTTGTGTGTTGTTTTAAAGCTGGCTGCACCAGAGGCACATGACAGTGGTGAACTATTTTAAAGAGCATAGCAACACAGACGTTGAAAGAGGTTTTAATCTGGAATAATTAATTTGAGTTATGTTGCTGTTGTCAAGCTGTTTGCTTATCTAGAAGACACAAAAATGGATAAATTCTTTGCTCTGGAGAGATTTCAGTCTTAACAGCAGCAATCTCACAAAACATTGTTGCTAGCTGCCACATATTCACCCCAGCTCACTTTTGTTAAACCTACCACAAAGTGAATAAGGATTAATAGAGGCAATAACAGAAACAGAGCTGTAAATCCCCTCCAAAACCAATGAAGGTGCTAGCTCATCTTCTAACCATTTTTTCTATGCAGAAAGGTGTCTGACGCTTGTTAAAACCATCTTCAAACCTGACAGCATTGTTATTACAGTTCCAGGCTTTCTTTGTTGCTGGAACATGAGCATTTGTACCCCAAGTGCAACAATGGTGCTGGAGGAGACCAGCTGCACTCGGTCCAGCCTTGCAACATTTGCATTCACTGCACTATGCTTGCGGCTCTGGGGATCCAAATTAAGTATGTGCTTTAAGCAGCTTGAACGGCCCCACTGATTTTAACACTTATTTTAGACTAGTTTTGGACTCAAGCCTAAAATAAGTTATTTCCATACTCAGGTCCTCCTATATTGGATTAATTTGGAAATTGAGAAGAGAAAATGGAGCTCAAACTTTGCACCGAAACAAGTAAGTAACTTGGGCAAATGCTGAGAAAGGCAATGGGGTAAAGTCCTGTGGCATGAGAAGAGTTACCCCAACTCCCAGGTCTGCTGCTAATACTTAATCCTATTACAAATTGTGCCTGGATCATGACCAAAACTGTTCTCGTGGTATTTTCCATTTTAAGGCCAAAACGTTTGCATGTGTTTCACAGCATCAGGCATGGCACGTGGAAAAGAGGTGATGGCATCGGTGTGTCCAGGCAGGCGAAGGGTGGTAAAACAAGCTGTGCTTCTGGAGGGCATTTACCAGGTATTTGGCCTTTGAATGAACCATCTTTTCTGTTTTATGGGCTCTTGAAACTATTCCCAGACATTGCTCCAGCCGTACCAGTCCAAGGAATTTCTCATAGATGCCCTTTCATGGTAAACATTTCAAGGAGCTTCCCAGATAAAGGACCTGGAGGCATTCCAGGGAGGATATGGCCACTTTTGGAAGGACACTTCTCAGCAGGGGAATTAGGGAGGCGAAGAGAACCACCTCAGTGCGGCTGCTGTACCTCATCTGAACACCGCTGTCACTCTGCGGCCACCACCATGCTGTGTGGGCACTGCACACAACATGAGGCTGAGCAGTGCCCACGGCCCATGCTGGGGCTTCCCTGCACCCCTCACATGTGCTGGCAAAGCCACTGTGATCTGCTGGGAGAGGTCATATGACAGCACACAGAACAGTATTGCTGTGTTTCCTTCCCGTTGACTAATTAGCGGACAATCTGATACCTCAGGGAAAATTAGCACAATTCCTGCCTGCTGCTGTTAAGTCATCAGGTTATGAAAAAGCAACCGTTTCCTTTACATTCAGTCATCATTCTCCTCTTGTTACAAGCGTTTTTTCATTCTGCTGTGATATAAGACCTTTTAACATTGTTTTCCTGTGTAGGAAGCACCACTCTGACGCACTGTATTAATCCTTAAAGAGGATCAAGTAAATAAAGATAAAAATATTCAAATTATGGAGTTATTAGGATCTTGTTTTCCATTTCCTGTCAACGTCTGATTTTGCAAGTGAAGCCGACATACGCAAACCCTAATCACATCTTGCTATTAGTTTTATATTTAGACTTATGAGCGTGATTTAGATTTATCTTGGGATTATCAGAACTTCAGCTGCTCATTTCTTTAACATTGTGCTCTGAAAAAAAGCTCTGCAGAGAAAGTGTACCTGAGGACACCACCACAATAGATCAATGAGGGCACTGTATGTCACAGCGCATTTCTATTAAAGATAAAGCACTTCCCGCTCGTCTGAAAGGTGTACACCTATCTCCCAGAACAGCAAAAAGGAAAAGAGACAAAACTATATATCCCAGAACAAATGCATACCAAAACTGACGAGGGGCACAGAAATAAACTAAAGCATTTTTAGTCTGGACGCCAAAGAACTAATATTGAAATCTTTCTATACATCTTAAATATGACTGTGGAAATAGTGCAGTTCAGCAGGCTTAGTGTAATGCATATTCTCGGAATAGTTTGTTACGAAACCTGGACTGTCCCATAAGAATCACAATTTAATTTTGTTACTTCCCTCCATGAACCACATCACAAGAACAGATTATGTCCTTCACATGCCATAAAATGAAAGATGAGAATATGCTATCATATGTATCAAAGTAAGTTGTATTCAATGCATATTTGTATCAAAAGATGTAGCATTACCATAGCCAAAAAGGCATGAGAACATGAACATAAACATAAACATAAACAAGTTCTGTAGGTAGAGAATATATCTTTCGTTAGATGAACCAGTCTAATTAAAAAAAAATAATAAAAATAAAGAAATAGTAATAGTCTAATTAAAAAAATTAATAATAAAAGAAGCTTGGAGCAGCACAAGCTCTTGAAAGCTCCTGAAATAGAAGCAATAAATATAAGTTTGCTATGAATCTAAGTTTCATTGCACATCCCAGTCTGCTCCTCTCCCACTCTCCCGTCAGGCAGGTGATGCATTACCACTCCCCACACTTCAGGGAGTGCATTTATCAAACCTCTCCACTTTGCTGCACCTTTCCCATTAGGTGGCCTCATTTATGCACACCTGGCTGAGAGCAGATTCCCTCCACTTCTGCCAAGGTCTGAAGTTTGCTTCTACCCTTTACCCACACCATGTGTGCTCATGTTTTACTCTGCGTATAAACCTCGGCTCATCAGCGAGTGTCAGTGCCTTCCCTCTGCACGAACCATGTCCCAGGTCATTGCCAAACCCCACGATGTTCTAACACAGAATAATCCTAACAACTAGAAACCAGAGGGCAAGTTTTACTGCAGCAGTAATGACAATGATATGAACAGTTCAAACATTAGCTTAATGACATTAATAGCCTCGTGTCACTGGCATAGGAGAAAATACACACTTTCACAGTAAGAAGTAATTTCTTTGGGGAAACAATAGACTTGCGAATAAAACATGAGTGAATTCTGTATGACACAGTATTGTTAAATTGGATAAATGCAGAGGGCAGCCATTTTTGTTAGTAGCTGAATGTATTCTAAGAGCAGTTCCACACTAGGTTAAAAAGGGGGTTTTAAAGTTTTATTTCACTCTCCAAATGTGCCGCATGGTCTCCAAAACTCTGAGAGGACGCAAATAAATACCTATACTCAAACAGCCCAAAATGGACCTCCTAGGTTTTGCCTACTGTCACCAAGAGGAGGAACGGTGCAGTGTGTGCTTGCTGTCCCTGTGTCCCATCAGCCACACACAGACAAGATCTGGATCAGCTCTGAGGGAAGTGAGCTGGCAGTGGGGTGTTTTAATCAGCAAAGTGCTATGCCCTGAAGGTAGAGTAAAGAGAAAGTTCCGTCAGTCTTTAGTGACATTGGCGCTCCACCCTCTCCATGATGAAACAGATCATGCTATCTATGCTATAACCTAGCCTTAATAAAGGAAAAAAGGTAAGGAAAAAGGCAGTGGGAAGCATCAATTTTAATCTGGAAATTTTTCAAACACGAGATTAAAATGCTGAGGAAAAAACCCTCCCCTTTCAGAGCTCCCAATGCAGCACTGTTGCATGCAAAAGGCCTGAAGAAGGCGGCCTTTGGTTGTGTTACCATCCTCTTTGCATTACACAGCTCATCAACTCTGTTGTCACAGCATTTTCAAGCAATTGATTACCTGGTTAGGAAACACAACTTAATGAGTCATGAGCAGCAGTGTTTGTTGTGAGTGGCACATGTTTGTTTAAACCACACCAGAAATTAAATGGAAAGCATCAGTAGCCATTTCAAACTAGCTGCACGTCAGAGAAAAGCAAATACATACTACACACCGGCACCGAACCCACCTCCTGCGTAAAGACCAGAAGGCAAACAAGGAGCAAGTGAATGCTTGTGCCCATAGAGGCTGTGTATGTCGCCAGCAACAGCTAGCCGTGAAATTGAAAGCAAATATTTGCTCTGCTTAAAAAATGCTCACATTGTAATAATTACATAGTGCTGTGAGCTTTGAGAGCTTCTTGCTCATTTATGGACGCTGCCTCTATGCTTGCTGAATATTTACCGCGAGAGGGGTCAGGTTCCCGGCAATTTGTTATGTCACTTTGCTGGTTAAACCCAGAGCATTTTCAAACAGAATTATACAAGTGAAACAAGTTCTCATATGCCACGTTTTTACTTTCCCAGTTCCCTGTAGCACAGGCAGCTGGGTTTGTTTGGGTTTTAATCCCTGCAGGCCACGGGCATGCCCCAAAGTCTGATCGCTCTTGCATTTAAGGTTCTGATTTGGGTCTCTTAAAACCACAATCAGAATCTTGTCATTTCCTATGCCAGGTGTGTTCCTAGCATTAGGTGGTTTGAGGACAGTTGTGGGGCTGCATTTGTCCTGTCTCAGCCAAGAAGAGAGAAGGGGAGCCTATAGCTCAGCTCAGATTTTTGGGTGTCACTGCTGTGGATCTGCCACTCAACACCCAGGTTTTTCACACCTCTCACCTTTGCACTAAACCACAGACTTTAGTTCAAACACCAAAAAGTGCTGGAAAATTGCATAATTGTTCCATTTACCTGGGGTGCAGGAATAAATGCAGTTTTATAACCTGGGGACCTGCGCAGATCCTGCAGGGCTGTGCTCCTTGCTGCTGGGAGCTGGAACATATATGCCGGGCCAGCATATAAAGCATCCTCTCGCAGGCTTACTGGAGGTTTGCATTGTCAGCCCCTTCCCCTGTATTTTCACGCAGCCCTCACAAATCTGTGACCCTGCTCTGATTCCAGTCATCCGAGTCCTGCCCCTGCCACCTTGTGCTGGTGTGCTTTCACTGATACCTCTTAGGTCCTGGAAAGGGACCTGCTCTGTAGAAGAGAAACAACAGTACAGCGGGGACACTTGAGCATCCAGTCTGGGAAAGGTGACATGAAGGGGTGGGAGAAAAAGTGTCTTGTCCAGCAGTGGGAAGTTGGTCAGTCTCAGACAAGTTCTTGTAAGACAACTTCATGTGGGTTAAAAATGCCAGCTCCGGCTTCAGAGAAGCAAAGCCGGTGCACTTCCTGCCTGTTTGTGCCTCTACATTGGCCTTCCTGTGAACTGACCTGAGCTCAAGGCTTGGTCAAGGGAAGGTGTTGCTCTTAACCTGGATGTGTGGCCTGGCTTAAAGCAAAGGATATACCTGTGCAAACACAGCCCTGTGAGGGAGGTATGCTCCTCCCCAGGCTGCTCCTTCCCCATGGACCTTTGTAACTTCTGCACAATTATTTACATCATTACATCCTGGACTCCCCATTGTGGGTCAGATTTGGGAAAGGGCTTCAGCACAGGCTGTGTTTTATGTACCTTCATTGACTTCAAGGAATTTCCAGCCAGCCTCAACAGCGCCTGAGATTGCCAAAGACATGACTTTCTGCAGTCCCCCCGCACACAAAGAGTGAAGCAGAGTGATGGACTCTGTGAAACTGGCACCAGAAGTCTTTCTGAAAACATCATCTGTAGATTACGATCTGTTACACATGCATCTATAACCTGCACCAGGTAGCATCTGCAGTAAACATGAATATTTCAGAACACATTCACAAAATGCACTTACTCCTTCCTTCTACAAATGCCTTAGGCCACGATGGCAATGCTAAAAACATATCGGGTCAAGCAGCTTCACATACACTAGTCCTAACAACATTTCCAATGCATCTTCAGTACCTGAATGCAAAAACTTTGCAGGATCAGGCTGTGATTTCCTGCCAAGGCAAGGCTTTAGGAAAACAGCATTTTCTAATGGCCATTTTGGACTAAGAGCACTCTAACAAACTACAGGCTAGTTCATGAGTCAGTTAGAAGTTCCAAATCCATTTGCAGGATTATTTATTATTTATTGTAATAGTAATATTGCATAGACATCTACCAACATATAATATGCACGACATGTATCTGTAAATTTTAGCTGTAAAGTAGAAATATATGCAAATTTTTATATATTTCATATTGTAATATATCTAAAGACATAAAAATTATATATGATATTACTATATTATTATATTATATATTATTATTACATATTGTAATATATCTAAATATACATAGAAAACAACAAGGTGCTTGGTGACAGCCAGCATGGCTTCACTAAGGGGAAATCCTGCCTGAACAATTTGGTGGCCTTCTATGATGGGG